>QRFJ01003850.1:0-235959 GCA_006176705.1 Cocos nucifera
ATCTCCATGTATTGATCAATGATGTTTTCAACTCTAAATTATCTCATAATTATCTAAAAAATTAGATTTAAATTGATCTTATCAAAATAAACTCTAATCCAGATAACTATGTAGAACTATTCTACAACTAGTCTAGACATGCATCAATCATATCTCATATGATGTTAAAATTAAATAATTTTTATTTACTATTTATTAGATGTTATTGTAATAATTATAATATTAAAAAATAGTAAAGAAATAGATCTAAAATATAATTTAATAAAATTAAATTAAAAATATGTAAGACTATTCTATAGAACTATTCTATTTTAGAACTAGTCATGTATATTTTCTAATCTTAGATCCGAATCATTTAATTTTAATTTCTCTAGTTTTAGATCTGATCACATCTCATGTGACATCTAAAATCACTTATTTTTTGATTAAAATAAATTTAAAATTAGATCTAAATACTTTAGAACCTTGGCTCTGATACCAGTTGAAGGAAAAATCTTGATTTTTCAGACAAGGTTCGTTCAGATCTGATCGGATCAAGAGATATATTTTGAAAATTTTTCTCTTTGATCTAGATTAGATCTAAAATATTTTAGATCTAATATTTATTATTTTAATAATTAAAATAAATTTAGATAAATTAAATCAAATTTAATTTACCTTGACATAGGGTAATCCTATTATCCGTTGATGATCCTGTAAGCAGCGGAAGGTTCTGGAACTAGCCATGCAAGTGCCTGGCCTCTATTGGTATCCACTTGGGCTAGATCTAGAGATCCTCTTCTTCTCTATCACATCTCCAAAAATTAGATCTGAATCTAATTTGGAGGATCTTCAAAATACCTTTCGAAGATCAGCAGTTGTCCTTTGCAGCAGCGCAGCCTTCTAGCTTTCTGTCATCTTTCTCTCATCTGGATTGCACCAACTAAGATCCCAAACTACTCTTGGGCATGGAGAGGAGAGGGAGAAGATGGGATTGGCATGGAGGAGGGAGAGACAAACAGCCTTGGGGCATAGAGAATTCAATTGCCTTTTGAGTTGGGCGTAGGGTCTTATTTATAGACTATGCATTGATCCAACCTCTCTTCTTCCCAACCAATCATAACCCTTTGTAGAAATCAAATCTAAATTTGATTGGTGGGAAATGAGTCCCTTGGATTCATCCTTAGATGGTGCTAAGACCAGTCAAGTTGGTTCTTAGGAGGAGTCTAATCGAAATCCAAAAAGAAGATGGAGTCCCTATCCAACGGGGACTCCTGGGCGCCTCCAGCTTGGGCACACGCCAAGGGTGGCGTGCGCCCTCCTCCTTGCCAGGTTCTGATAGGAGGACAAGCCCCCACCAGCTCTCCAATTGGTGAATGACACGTGGACAAAAGTCAAAGTGTCAATGGTCAATATTTGACCAGTCAAAGGTCAACTTTTTACCAAAGTCAAAGGATGAGAAATGGTAGGTGACCAAAAATGGTAGGTATTGTCTTACAAAATAAGACAACCCTTTTCTAACCTGGACAGACACTAGTCAGACCAAGTGAAGGCCTCTGATCGAGCACAAACTCCTTTGGCTCAGTCAGGATAGCTATTTTTGATAGTAAAAGAAGAATGTTTAGGTTCAATCGAGTGCTAGCATGATTTTCTTGATCCTAATTGAATCTCATTCAGATCAATTGAATTGGATCAGTTCAATTGATGATCACCAAATTCAAATCCTTGTTTGTGTGACCTAGTTAGGTTCAGTTCTATATGGTAATGGGATATGTCATGATCTCTATCACCGATATCATCAAAACTCCTTTGGATGGATCAGAACTTTTCTGATTCGAACAGCTAGAATGATCGATCATATAAATCATTCTAATTGCTCCCAAAATCCACCAGTGGCACCTAGTAGTGTATAGTGGCAACCCATCAGAGCTGAATGTGAACCTCTTGGTGCAGCTATCTGTGTGATTAAGTTCTTCTATCTTGAACCCCGATCAGATTAGGGTTAAGGTGAACTCGTCAAACCCTAGTTTCTGTCATATGATGTAATCATTCGATTCAAGTCCGATGTGAAAACCTAAATAAAAACTCTTTCTATTATTTCACTCTATCATGGCCATGGGCTTCTGGACTTGATTCTCATGATCATCATAGGGCTGCTCCTCTACCACCGAGGTAGATAGATTCCCTCTTGATGCAACTGAGTTCCTACAACAAACATGCTATAGCCAACATACTCCCCAGGTTTTTGAATGGCTAGGAGATTGAGTTATGGTATAGTCAAACTATAACACCCTCAAGGTGAACTGTCGATGCACCTTAGGTCAAAGAACCAGACACACCACTGCAGCATCGAGTCAGTCATTAACGAGAAGGTAGACTTCCTAATGGGGTACTCGAGGTGGTCACACTCAGTGCCCTCATTCTCTAACAAGTATCTGTACTCTCGCTTCAGTGTCTCCACACCATAGACTCAAGACTCATCTACTAAAGAGAAGCGATTGTACACCAACCTTCCAGATTAATCACCATCCTTGTGATGATCCTATGGTTGGGAGCATTTTATGAGTTAATAATGATTATTCATGTCTTAAATTTTCAACTCTTGAAAATATGAATTATCATTACTATTAACTCAAAGGATGTATCACAGACACTAAATACACATATGTGGTAGAAAATATCCCATTTTATTGATTATAGTGAAAATTATAATTTTGCCCCTAGAAGTGTATTACAAGTGTCAATCAATTCTGGCTTCTAGAGGACATATATCTAACAGTAAGTCCGTAAAAAGATAGGAGCATCTGAACAATACTAAACTTAATTTCATACTATGTAGCTTCTACTGGAGAAGCCTGAATGCAGGGAGAGTAGGTGTATGTGAAAGGAGTGAAGTACTCTAATTATTTAAGTGGATCGTTCTCTCGATTTTGGTCCTTGTTTTTGGGTCTGTTGGCTCTAAGGATTCTCTCGATTTTAGGATCTAGGGATTGAATTTTGGATTGTAGTAAGCAACCTTCGAGCATAAATCTTACAATTATATCTTAGAGTAAACACAAAAAATTTTAATTTAATTTTAATTTTTTTAGATTTTTTAATAAAATAAAAAATTCTACAGATGAGAGCCTATAGAGTTCTAAGACTAAGAATTAGATGCGAAGAGTTTAATTAGGTTTGATATTTATGGGTTAGCAATCAAGTTATATAATCAATCCTGGCTAAAGATTATCCTAGATCTAGATAGCTCCTAACTGCCAAGATCACCTTCAAATCCTCCAAGTAAAGAATTTGCCACTTAACTAGCTAGGTAAGTATAATATCGATGGGAGTCCTCCCATTGCTTGCCTTAGACATCAATTATGCTTAGCTAGGTAAGCTAACGGAATCAATTATAAACCATCTTCCTTCAAGTCCAGTCGTCCCTTAAACCACTTGCCTAGACACCAATTGAATTGACTAACCCCAACCTGGTCCAACTTTTAGGGTTCCTTATCTTAATGAGCTCAAGTATCCTTAGGGGCCAACGTCTAATTAATTTTAAAAATTAAAGGCTTGGGTTAATGCAATATGAAGGTTTATGATTTTTGGACTAAGAAAGGATGGTCAAATCCCCACCTTACCTTGTTTAATTGAGTTTAGTGCTCTTAAAGAGTCTTATTAAGATGAGATGCAAAAGGTTAAGATGTTCAAGTTAGGTTAGACAATCAAACTTAAATTAATTAATTTGTTTTGTTAGGTTCTATGATTCGGTCTCTAATCTCCTAAATAGTTTATGCAGTGTTAGTGTAATTTTTTAAAAAAAAATTTCAAAATTTTTTTAAATTTTTTTTAAATTTAATTTTTTTGAATTTTTTTAAATATTTTTTAATTTTTTTGATTGTTTAAAGTAACTAAATCACAATCCCCAACAATGGTGCCAAAATTTGATCACTGTCGTAGGCGATCAAAAATAAAACCTAACTCACTACTATATAGATAGGGTGAATTAGGGTTGAATCCACAGGGATCATGTAAACTATGTTTAAGAGCAAGATTAAGATTGATTAAAGGTAAGTTAATTAAAAGGCTACTCAAATTAATTAAGAAAGTAAATTAAATAGAAAATTAATTAAAAGAGGAGTTACAAGAACGGAGATGGATTCTCAGGATTATAATTGATCACTTATTTGATAGTTAATATTCTTTTTAATATGCTTTAATTGATATCTAATCAATAAATATATAACCTATCTTAGGGAGCATGATCTATATCCTTGGATCATAGCTCGTTTCTTAAAGTTATAGGCTAGTCTAAATTAATTTAGATATAAAAAAAAATAATCAAAATAAAATTTATCCTAAGAGACGAACCATATCCGTAGATCAAGGCTCATCCCAAGAGTCATAAATTATTCTAGATTAATTGCAAGGAAATAAAAACATAAAAATATTATAAATAAAAGGAGTCTTTATTAAAAATTAATAAAATATAAAAGATAGAAAATAAAAACTATTATTAAAATAAGTCATGATTAGAAATCTCTTAGCAGATAGCATATTCATCCAAACGTTGGAAGCTTCTCATTGAAATCTTTCACCTTGAACCTTAAAGTCATCCTTCCAACAGCTTGGAGTAGAGATCAAGAGCAAAATAGAAAGATTTTATGGAGATTATGGAGAAAAGGAAGAAGAAGGAGAGAAGTACTTGAAGAGAGAGAAGGAAGAAAAGGGTCGGTTGTTTGTATTTAGGGGAAGAAAAAAGAGAAGAAAGTGAAGAGAGGGAGAGAGAGGGAGGAATGGGGCCATGGAGGCCGTGGAAGGCCGCTTGTCATGAGGCTACTGCTGATTATATAGACGGAGATCTGAAATTGAAAAGGAGAGAAGTCACGTGAATGAGTCCCTATGTAGACTCTGGTTTTTGATGTTAAGGTCTGCGCCTAAGCCACACCATGTCGTGAACAAATTGGCGATCACCCACCACGCTTGCTGTTGGAACTCGCTCATGGACCCGTTAATGTCGCGCCTGCACGCACCCACTTCATGCATGAAACAACCACCCAGCACTCTTTTTAGCCAAGAAAATTACCAAAAGAAACTTTTGATTCTTTATAATGACTCATAAATCCTTTTTGGACTTTTAGTATAGTATCTTCATTTTCTATAATATCATATACATCCTTCTTTTAATTTAATTCTGTTTTGAGTCTGATTTGCTCCAAATTATCTTCGTTGTGACCCATAAATCGAGATCTTTTCATCGATGATCCTCTTCACTGCAAAAGATAAAATAAAAGTATCAATTCTTAAGAATGAAGATAAATTAATATAATAAATTAATACTTATATATATATATTGTGTTCATCAGCTAGCACTCTAATAGAGTTGGTCGTGATCAGGAGCTCCATGTGGATTGACCAAAGAGGCTGGATGACTGTGCAGCTATATCATGATGCGAGAAAGCTTCTTCTAGCAATTTAGATTATGCAGATTGTGCTACCAGCTTCAGGTACTGTTCTGAATACGAGTAGTTAAGTAGATGCAATTTTACTAATCATTTGACATTTAATTCTTTTTATTACATATACGCCATGTTTAGATCCTTGTTGTAGAGTTTTTGATATGATGTCATTGGCACGTGTAAAATTAATATTAGATAATTTGAGGCACTGCTGCACTTATATTTCAAAAAAAATTTAAAAAAGCATGCTTAGAATCCTGCATCGATTCCATCAGAGAATTCTTCATGTAAAACACTTTTGGCATGGAGAATTGTTAGCGCACAAGACTAGGTGGCGCAGGGTGTTGTCCAAACATTTTGGACTCTTTGTTTTAGTTATTTGGTTCCAACCAAATTTGATCCAAATAAACCATAGAGAACCTAATCTAATTAGGCTCCTTATAGCCTTAATTAATCCTAATTAGTTGAGGCAAAGATCTGATCAAATCAGAAAACATCCATCCTTGGGGATTAGGTCATCCCATGATCTAATCAGGTCAAACCAACTTGAATTCAATTCAATTAGATTTGATCCAAACACCAATGCTCAATTAAATTAAGCTAATTAGCAATCTAATTGCTAACTAATCCTCCTATTAATTCACTAAACCTTAGCAAATTAAATCATTACAACTTTTGCACAAGGTTAATCATCAACCGAATTGACGATTAAATCTTAAACGATACCTCATATTATCACCAGCATTATCAGTGTACAAAATTTTTTTAAGTGTGACCCTATCGGTTCAAACCTAAGCTGATAGCATAGGAATAGCTTCTTATACTAATCAAAATAACCATCCAGTAATAGTACCCAATGTCTGGATCGACAGAATGTATGATAGACAACATCCAAGAACCTAAAGTCATATGGTTACCGTATAATTCTTTCCTTTGACCTCAAGTTCTTATGAAGACCTAAGGTTTAACTCTCAACCTAAATGAGTCATCTACATTATAAATGAATCTTTCATGCCCATCACATGGATTATCCTAGCTGAGGAATTGCTAAATTGAAATATAGTAATGCACTATCTCTAGTTCTACTTGGAGGGGTCAATTCCATCTTGACTGATGCACTGACTTAATAAATACTTGACTGCATCTAGAAATCTTTCGTTATAGAATTAAAAATTTAGATAGTCTGGCACCAAAGTACAATGAGTTGCTTGCAAGTCACCATGGTGATCTCAAGTCTAAGGGACACTTATACCCATGTCCTCAGATACACTCTTGATAGTAGAGTGCTCTGAAATGGTCACATTTAGTATAGATGTACCTCTATATCTCATCCGTATGCCATACTAGTATCTCTACACTCCTTGGTTAAGAGGACAATCAATCCATATGTCATACAGTGACCTATACTCGATATAACTATCATCCTTATATAGTATATCATTTGATCATGAGCAGATTTAAGGACTAAATAATAAATCTTCCTTTATCGATTTAATATAGTCCTAAGAACTTTATTACATCACAGAAGTTCATTAGAAGATGTACATATGTGACAAATAAGCTAGAATAAATTTTATTTATTTAATTTAATATACATATAGGAAGAACAAACCGACTCCAACGCTAAATGATTGGCTTGGGACATATTTTTCAACCAACCTTTATCTTCTATCTAAGCATTTAGATTTTTGGAGATTGGTCTACCCCGTGCTTAGGTATCGATTCTGAACTAGCATGTCTAGAATCCTGGTAGAGTTTTTGATATGATCACTTGCGATGTGTAAAATTATATTGACTAATTTAAGCTTACTGCAACTTATATTTAAAAAAATATTGAAAAGCATGCTTTAGAACCCTGCATCGCATTCAGTCAAGGATCTTCATTCAAAACACTTTTGGCATGGAGAAATTGTACAGCGCACAAGACTAGGTGTGCATGTGCGTATACAAATATTTTGGACTCTTTGTGTTATAGATTATTTGGTCCAGCCAATTAGACCAAATAAACCATAAAGAACCTAATCTAATTAGGCTCCTTTGCCTTAATTATCCTAATTAAGTGAGGAAAGATCTGATCAATCAGAAAACATCCAACCTTAGCGTTAGGTCGCCAGACCTATCAAGTAAACCAAATTGAATCAATTCCAATAGAATTTGCAATCCAAACACCAATGCTCAATTAAATTAAGCTAATTAGCAATCGAATTGCTAACTAATCCTCCTATTAATTTACTAAACCTTAGCAAATTAAATCATTACAACTTTTGCATAAGATTAATCATCAACCGAATTGACGATTAAACCTTTAAATGATTCTCAATCATTTATCAACCACATGATCAGTTAGAAACATTTTTTATGTATGACCCTATAGGTTCGAACCTAAGCTGACAGCATAGGAATAGCTTCCTGTACTAATCAAAATAACCATCTAGCAATGGTACCTGACATCTGGATAGATAGAATGTATGCTAAACAACATCCAAGAACCTAAAGTGATATGGTTATCGTATAATTCTTCACTTTGACCTCAAGTTCTCAAGAAGACCTAGGGTTTAACTCTCAACCTAAATGAGTCATCTATATTGTAAATGAATCTTTCATACCCATCACATGGATTATCCTAGCTGAGGAATTGCTAAATTGAAATATAGTAATGCACTATCTCTAATTTTACTTGGAGGGGTCAATTCCATCTTGACTCACACACCGACTTAACAAATACTTGACTGCATTTAGAAACCTTTCGTTATCAAATTAAAAATTCAGATAGTCTCACACTAAAGTACAGTGAGTTACTTGCAAGTCACCGTGGTGATCTCAAGTCTAAGGGACACTTATATCCATAGTCCTCAGATACACTCTTGATAGCAGAGTGCTCCAAAATGGTCATATTTAGTATAGATGTACCTCTATATCACATCCGTATGCCATACTAGTGTCTCTACACTTCTTGATTAAGAGGACAACCAACCTATATGACATACAGTGACCAACACTCAATATAACTATAATCCTTATAATAGTATATCATTTGATCAAAAATAGATTTAAGGACTAAATGATAAATCCTCCTTTATCGATTTAATATAGTCCTAAGAACTTCATCACATCACAGAAGTTCATTAGAAGATGTACATATATGACAAATAAGCTAGAATAATTTTTATTTATTTATAATTTATATAAATAAACAACGAGCACAACTATCTATAATCTAATGATTGGCTTTGGGACATATTTTCTAACAACTCTCATTTGAACTAAAGTCAATCGGTACAATATCGTATACCCATCTTCAACTTGTAATCATCAAACTCCTTATCTCCGAGGGCTTTAGTGAATAAGTCGGCTATGTTCTTCTTTCTGTCAATCTTTCAAAGCTCGATGTCACTTCACAAACTAAGTCGGTCACGACATGCTGTTTGGAACTTTTCTAGTAGATCACTCCATCATTTAGGATAAACTCGTATCCCGACATGCTCATGCTATCATTATGATTAGATAAAAAATTGGAGTCTATAAATCCTATAAGTTTTAATTTTGATGCTTTATAAACCAACAACTGGTCCTTAATATTTTTCATGTACTTAAGGATTGTCTTTACAATCTTCTAGTGATTCTCTCCTAGATCAGACTGGTATCTGCTCACTTTTCTAGTGAGTATGCCACATTTAATCTCATACTTGTCATAGTGTACATGATGGATCCTACCATCGAAGCATATAGAATTCTATATGCTCACTCTCTTGAGGTGTTGTCGGACAATCTCTTCTTAAGAGAGAAATTCCATAGCCTATCAGATGATAGCCTTTCTTGGAATTCTCCATGTTGAACTGCTTCAGCATAATATCAATATATGTGGACTGGGATAGCTCAAGCAATCTTTTAAATCTATCTCTATAGATCTTTGTCTCTAAGATATAGGATGCTTATCCTAAGTCCTTCATAGAAAACAATAACGACAGCCAACCCTTTATTCCTTGTAATGTTGGGACATCATTTTTGATTAAAGGAATATCATCCATATATAAAACAAGAAATATTGCTATAGAACTATTAACCCCTTGTAGATACTGGGTTCTTCTCCATTCTAAATAAAGCCATATGTTCTAATCATCTTATTAAAATGCATATTCCAACTCCGAGATACCTGCTTCAATCCATAAATAGATCTCTGAAGCTTGCTCACTATAGACTTGTCTATGGATATGAACCCTTCAGGTTATCTCATATATACCTCTTTACCTAGCTCTCCATTTAGAAAAGCTATCTTCACATCCATCTACCAAATCTCATTATCTTGATGTGTTGCTATCATAAGCATAATCTGAATGGACTTGAGCATTTCTATAGGAGAAAATGTCTCATCATTGTCTATAACATAATATTGACAATACCCCCTGGCAACCGAACGGGCTTTATAGGTTTCCACCTTTTCATCTGCATCTCCTTTTTTGATGATCTATTTACATCCTATGAGTCTCACCTCTTTAGGTGAATCAACTAATATCCATACATTGTTAACCTTCATGGACTCCATTTTGGATTTCATGACTTTTAGCTATTTCTCAGAGTTAGGATTCTACGTTGCATCCATATAGGTGATCGGATCCTTATTGTTCTCATCAAGTTCAATAAGATTGCTGTCTCGGATCAAGAAACCATAGTATCTATCAGACTGATGCAATACTCTACCGAATCTCCTTAATGGTGGCTTTATAATGGGTTCTAGATTTGATCTAATCAAATCTAGTTTGATGATACTTCTACCTATCAAACTTCCTCAAGTTCAATGTTAGAGACTTTAGTTCCTTCTCCAAGGAACTTCTTTTCCAAAAAGATAGCCTTATTACTTATGAATAAATTTTGTTCTTCAAGATGGTAGAAGTAATATCTCCTAATTTTCTTGGAATACCCTTCAAATAAACACCTATCAGACCATGGTCCAACTTATCAGTCTGTAAACACTTGACGTAAGTTAGATAACCCTAAACCTAAAAGTAGGAAAGTGTTGGTTTTCATCTAGTCCATATCTCATATAGAGATTTTGCAACTGATTTGCTTAGAATACTATTCAAAATCAAATAGGCTATCTAAAGAGCATGATCCTAAATTGAAATAGGCAGAGATGCAAACACCATCATGGGCCAACCCATGTTTAACAAAGTTCGATTTCTCCTTTTAGACACCATATTATATTGTGAAATCCCAAAAGGGATTCATTGTGAGAAAATTTCATTCTCTCCTAGATATGTCAGAAACTCACTAGAGAAGTATTCACCTTCCCAATTAGATTGAAGAGTTTTAATACTCTTCCTAGTTTGTTTCTCTACTTCATTATGAAATAGTTTGAACATTTCAAATGATTCAGATTTAATATTCATAAGAAAAACATACTCATACCTCGATAGGTCGTATGTAAACATGATGAAATAGTTATATCCTCCTCTAGCACATGTATTCATTGGTCCACTTACATCACTATGTGTTAGATCTAGAACATCTGCATCTCTCTCATCCTTTCTAGTAAAGGATAACTTGGTCATCTTTCCAAGAAGACAAGACTCACAGGTCGGCAATGATTCATAATCATTAACATTGAGGAATCCCTCTTTGACTAACATATTTATCTTGTTCTTGTTAATATGACTGAGTCTATAATGCCAAAGGTATGCATCAATGATATTATCTAGTTTAGGAGATTTAATCAAAGTGTATATTACACTTACAGGCTGTGATAAAATGTATATGCCATTTTCTTGTTGTCCATGCATTATCGTAACATTGTTCATAATGATATCACAATAATCTTTTTTTATTGATAAATGATGATATTTTTTGGCTTAAAAGATAACAGAGATCACATTTATCATAAACAATCAAAAATAGTGATAGTCACTCAAAATGACAATATTGAAGGAACCAGATCTAGGATTTCAGGGCTAGATCTTGAAATTTTTTCAAGATCAGACAGTGAAAGACTAAAATTAATTTAAATTAATTTTATATATCTAAAAATACTCTATATCTAAGATCTATTACATGATCATGGCATGTTATTAAATCAAAAATTAAAAAACACAAAGAAAAGAAATCATGTTGATCTTATCAACATGCAATAATACTACATCCAATACAGCTATAAAACCAATAGATCAAATATATTACCTGTGCAAGTTAGACCTTCTAACTTATTATTCCAGGCTTGAGGATAAAGTCACGAGCCACACATGCATCCAACCTCTAGGAGTCATCCACACGAGCCCACGAGCACGATTAGAAATCCAGATGCAGGAAATCAGCATAATATGCTAGTATTGTACTGATCTTTCTTTGATGGTCGATCAGATGCCTCCTTCTAGATTTGGACTCTTCCAAAGAGGAGGAGGAGAGGAGGTTTCAGATGTGAGACACTCTTAGAAAACTCAAAGAATGAGGAAGGAAAAAGATGAACACAGCAATCCTAGAAGAAGACCCTCTTCTTCTTCTCTTTGCTCTCACTTAGACACCTAGTTTTGTATCCATTGAATCTTAATGCCCAAAAATTCTTTCCCTCTAATTTTCACACACCCAAATCCTCTCTCAAAGGTATATGATCCACAAAAAATTCAAATAAAAATTCATTTTAAATAATAATTTATGGAAGAGCCTTGTCTAGGTCAAATTTCTAGACAAGGTAGGACCATATATGGCAAATTGTTGGGATTCGACCATATAGAGTCCAATACCATAATAACTTTTCATTTATTGACTTGATCCTTAACTAATTTCCAAATAAATAAGAGAGAAAGAGAAGGGCATGCATGAGAGGGCCTGGGGAGAGGATTTTCCATGAAAAAATCCTAAAAAATAGGAGTGAGGGGGGTGTTGGGGCTAAGGTGGCGCAAGGAGGGAAGTCCTAGTCATACTAGGACTTCCAAATAAAATATTTTAACCAAATTAAATCAAATTTATTTCAATCCAATTAGAATAAGTCTTAGTCCAACCAAGATCTTAATTAAATTAGAGATTGAGTTGATACAAGTCCTAGTCTCAATAGGACTTCCAATTTGACTTGGTCCAACATGATCTTTGGACCAAATAAAATTAGAATTTATTTAATCTAATTAAAATCAATCTTAATTTAATTAAGAACCTAATTAAATTAGATTAAATTAAATTTAATTCTAATTTAATTTTTAATCAGATTAGAAATTGGGTTGACTCAAGTCTTAATTGAACTAGGACTAGTTCTTCCTTGCACTTGGCTTATCCAATAAGCCAATTGGACTTGATCCAATCTAGTCCAAACTAAATCTAATTAAATCATATTTAATTAGACTTAATCTCAATCCTCTAACTTAATCAAATTAAGTTAATTAGCAATCTAATTGCTAATCGATCCTCCTGCAACACTTGCACTAGGTTAAACACCAATTGTATTGATTGTTTAGTCCTAGAATGATTCTTAATCATTGATCAACCATCCAATCAGTTCGTAAGCACTAATGTGTCTGACCTCATAGGTCCAAATCTAAGTCGGTAGTACAGAAATAAATTTTTATATCAATTGAAGTGATCATCTAGCAATGGTACCCGATGGTCGGATAGATCGAATGTGTAGAACAACATCCTTAGAACCCATGCGGATATAGTTTCCATATAATTCATCTCCTTGACCAAAATGCTCGTAGGACACCTTAGAGTTCAATTATTAACTTTGAGCAGGTTGTCCACATTGTATTTCAAAATATCCAATCCATCTGATGGATTACCCTGGCCAAGGTTTTGCTATATTGAAATATAGTGATGCATTCTTCTCCAACTCTTGGAGTGGTCAATTTCATCTTGATCACACACCAACTTTGCAAGTACTTGACTGTGCCCAAAAGCCTTCCATTATTAAATTAGAAATTTAGTTAGTCCGGTACCAAAGCACAGTGAGTTGCTTGCAAGTCACTGAGGTGATCTCAGGTGTAAGGGACACTTATACCTATATCCCATCAGAGATATTCTTAATAGCAGAATGCTTTGAAGTTGGTCACGTTCAATGATGATATACCTTTACATCTCACCTGTATGCCAAACCAGTATCTTTACACTCCTTGATTAAGAGGATAACCAACCTATATGGCATACAATGTCCTATGCTCGATAGACGTTGTCGTCCTAATTAACAACCTATCGTTTGGTCGTGAACAAATTTAAGGACTAATCGATAAATCTTCTCTTTATCAAATCTAAATAGTCCTAAAGATTTCATCACAATAATGAAGTTTGTTAGAAGATGAATACTTTATGATGAAAAATATCAAAAATATATTTTATTTATTAATGAATTAATTATAGATACAATGTAGCTCAACCATCAACAGACTAATGATTGACTTTAGGACACATTTTCTAACAACTCTCACTTATCCTAAAGCCAGTCGGCATAGTATCTAATACTCATCTTCAACTTATGGTTGTCGAACTCCTTTATCGCCAGGGCTTTAGTGAAGGGATCGATCAAGTTCTCCATTCCATCATCTTCTGAAGGTCGACGTCACCTCGATCCACGATCTCTCGGACCAGGTAGAAGCGGCATAGAATGTGCTTCATCTGCTGGTGTGCCTTTGGTTCTTTTGCTTAAGCAATGGCACCAGTGTTGTCATAGTAGAGCAGGATCGAACCATCAAGGAAGGGTGCTACTTTGAGCTCGGTGATAAATTTTCTCAGCCACACAACTTTCTTTGCAACATCTGATGCTATCGTATATTCTTCTTCGTAAATAGAGTCTACCATAGTATGCTGCTTGAAACTCTTCCAGTAGATGGCTCCACCATTCAGAGTAAAGATATATCCTAACATGCTTCTACTATCACCATGGTCAGATTGAAAGCTAGAGTCTGTAAACTCCATAAATTTTAGATCTGACTCACCATAAACCAACCATTGATCCTTAGAATTTCTCAAATACTTAAGTATGGCTTTAACCACTTTTCAGTAATTTTCTCTAGGATCAGATTGGTATCTACTCACTACTCCTAGTGAGTATGCCACATCTGGTCTTGTACATATCATGGTATACATGATAAATCCTACTACTGAAGCATATGGGACTCTACTCATATGCTCTCTCTCTTCAGGAGTTATTGGACAATCCTTCTTAGAGAGAGCAATTTCATGGCCTATCAGAAGATAGCCCTTTCTGAAATTCTTCATGCTAAACCTCTTCAGCACAATATCTAGACACGTGGACTGGGATAACCCAAGCATCCTCTTAGATCTATCTCTATAGATCTTCATCCCTAGGATGTAGAATGCTTCTCCCAAGTCCTTCATGGAGAACTATGATGACAATCAGACTTTTATTTGTTGAAGTGTAGGGATGTCATTTTCGATTAAGAGAATGTCATCCATGTACAAGACAAGAAATACTATTGCTGGACCATTTGCCCATTTGTAAATGCAGGGCTCTTCTCCATTTTCAATGAAGCCATATGTTTTGATCATCTTATCAAAATGCATGTTCCAACTCCGAGATGCTTGCTTCAATCCATAAATGGATCTCTGAAGCCAACACACCTTGGACTCATCTATGGATGTGAACTCCTTAAGTTGTATCGTGTACACCTCTTCAGTCAGCTCTCTATTTAGGAAAGCTATTTTCATATTCATCTATCAGATCTCATAGTCCAGATGGGCAGCTATTGCAAGCAATATCCGAATGGATTTGAGCATTGCCATAGGAAAGAACGTCTCATCATAGTCAATACCATGATGTTGATGATACCCCTTGGCAAGCAGATGGGCTTTATAAGTCTTCATCTTTCCGTCTGCACCCCTTTTTTTTTGAAGACCCATTTACACCCAATGGATTTAACCCCTTCAGATGGATCAATTAATATCCACACATCGTTGACCTTCATGGACTCCATTTTGGATTTTATGGCCTCAAGCCATCTCTCAAAATCAAGTCTCTAAATAGCATCCATGCAGGTGATCAGATCCGCATCATTCTCATCGAGTTTGATGGGATCACCATCTCGGATCAAAAAACCATAGTATCTGTTCGACTGATGTGGTACTCTACCTAATCGTCCTAATGGTGCAGGTACACTGGGCTCCTGATTTGATCTAATCAAATTCGATTCTGATTCAGCTACAGGTATCGATTTTTCTACCTGTTGAACTTCCTCAAGTTCAACTTTAGAGGCAACAGTTTCTTCACCAAAAAACTCTTTTTTCAAAAAGATTGCTTTAGAACTGACAAACACCTTTTGTTCTTCAGTATGTTAGAAATAGTAATCCTTACTTTCTTTGGGATATCCTATAAACACATACTTATCAGATCGGGGTCCAAGCTTATCTGTATGCAAACATTTGACATAGGTCGGACAACTCCAAACCCACAGGTGTGAGAGTGTAGGCCTATGCCTAGTCCATATCTCATATGGAGTCTTTGCGATAGATTTACACGATACATTGTTCAATATATAACATGCAGTCTCATGAGCATAACCCCAAAATGAAATAAGCAGACTTGCTAAACCCATCATGGATTGAACCATTTCCAACAAGGTTCGATTTTTTCTTTTCGATACACCATTATGTTGTGGTGTCCTAGGAGGAGTTCATTGTGAGAGAATCCCATTCTCTCCTAGATATGTCATGTACTCACTTGATAGATATTCACCTCCTCAATTCGATTGAAGAGTTTTAATATTCTTCCCACTTTATTTTTCTACTTCATTTCGAAATCTTTTGAACATTTCAAATAAATCTGACTTATATTTCATCAGATAAATATATCCATACCTGGATAGATAATTTATGAAAGTTATGAAGTAAAAATATCTATCTTTGGCACTTGTGCTCATTGGTCCACATACATCAGTATGTACTAGACCTAATAGCTCACTAGCTCTTTCACCCTTTCTAGTAAAAGGTGATTTGGTTATTTTTTCAAGAAGATAGAACTCATAGATCGAAAATGATTCACAATCACTGACTTTGAGAATTTTCTCTTAGGTCAAATTGTTTATCCTATTCTTATTAATGTGTCCTAGCCTACAGTGCCATAGGTAGATATCAGAGACATTATCTAATCTATGATATTTTCTAGAAGTGTACATTACACTCACAAGCTGTGATAAAATATAAATACCATTTCTTTGTTATCCTTGCATTATTGTAACATCATTCATAATAATATCACAATAATCTTTCTTTATAGATAAATGATAACCATCCTTGGCCAAAAAGCTAATAGAGATTATATTCATTAGAAAGGAAGGATAATAATGACATTCATTTAAAGAAATGATATTAGTATTGAGAAAAAGTTGAACTATTCCCATAGCTAGAATTGGAATAGATCTTCCATCTCCAATTTTAAGAATCACTCATTATTCTCAAATTTTCTACTAATTTGAAGTCCTTACAACATATTAGAAATATGGACTGGACTTTCGATATCCAAACCCAAGTAGAAGTATCACAAATAGAGAAATTACAAGGTGTTATCATATAACATTCTTGATCAGCAACTACTTGCTCATCTCTCTTATTCAGCCTATTAGGGTCATCGGAATCACGACACTGAGGATAGTTCCTCTTCCAATATTCCTACTTCTTACAATGAAAGCACTCTACCTAATCTAGGTTATTCATAACCTTATATTTAAATTGGGCATAGAGGCCCCAGCACGAACCACTTCATGCTGCTGAACAACATTCAACTTTCGATACTTATTATCAAAGTTAGATCCCATAAGTTAATCACTATCTAATAGTGAATGAAACAACTGTGGTTAGGGTTTAACTGCATAAAGGAGAACCAAAAGCCTAATTATTAATTGATTCATTAAATCTAAAGATTTGGACTTTAATCCCATAAGTTAATCCCATAAGGTTTCTCCTACTATTTTATTCGAATTGATAGCCTCTACCTCCAATTCGAGGAGTTATCCTAATTCCTTAGTGGGTACTAGAATCCACATAGACTACACACAAGCCCAACTATGGTTGATCAACCTATGTATATCTAAAAGTAGGTTTATAATCAATTATTTTTCTAAATAATTTTTAGTAATTTAATTTTGCTCCAGGTATCTTTTTAGTAGACTAGGGCATCCACTGAAAGTCCCGATTAGGTTCAACCATTAACATGATCATACTTGATCCATCTAACTAATGAATGATTAAGCCCAACTATGGTTGGTCAACCTAACCACCATTTAGAGAGATGTAGTCAAGAAATCATATTATAAATGATAATTTCATTAGCGGATAAGCACCAGGCCTATGGGGCTCCAATGATTATCCAACTAATGGATCCATTATTATCCACGTAATGGAAGGCTATGATCTAGTTATCATCATAACTATTTCATTTTAAGGATCTAATAATTTTAGAAAATTTAATTAATTTGATTTAGAGAAAAGATCAGATTAACCAGCTTGTCATGGTCCTTCCACTGGCTTCACCAAGTCAGCTTAAGGAAGACCATTAATAAGCTGGTCTAGGAGCACCTAAATCAGTCATATTGATTTACCTAGCTGACATGGGTTAACTCAAATTATTAAGTGATTAGATCAAAATTTAATCTCACCAAGAAGGCCAGGTAAGTGAGATCGGTGGGAGGGTCTGCCAAAGCTTGCCTTAGATACCATCAGAAATGATTAGGTAAGCGAGCTGTCAATTAAAAACCATCGATCGTATGTGCCAACCTTACCTTAGACACCAACAAGTTTAATTAGTCTTGATTAGATCAACCTAACAGTTTGAATTAGACCACTTAGCCAAGAATCAAGTCCATTTGGTTCTTGTTAAAGACATGGACTTGACAAACTATAACTATTGTAATTGATTTAGAGAATCCTTGATCTAATCTAAGACAACAATTGATTAGATTTAGTCAATTCTCTAATCAAGTCCATTCTTTAATCTAACCTTAGGTCTAATCAATTAATGAACCTAATTTCTACTAACCCATTAACCCAATGTATTATGATTCATGTCATAGGATCTTTAATTTACAATCCTAGAACCTAATCAAACAACTTCTTAATTCTTAATTAAGTTTTGGGCTGAGGGTTGGGGTTTGGCTTTTCAAAAATGGTTTTCATGTTTGTAAAACATTTTTATGATATGGTTCTATCAACCAAGTTGCAAGTTTGATTTATAATCAATATGCAAGTAAAATAAACATGAAACTACTTTAGATCTAATCTAAACAGATTCATGTATTTGAAACAGTTTTAACACCAATCGATCATAAATCAATTTAGATCAAATCTAACATATTTATGATGATTAAAATTAGATTAAAATTTTTTTAATTAGATCATAAAATCTTTTAGATCTAATCTAAAATTTTATGATTAATATTTTAGATCAGCATGTACTAGGACAATCTTTCCACTATAAGGGATAAACCTTACATCAGGACAACTTTATAGTAGTTCGTGCAATCTAAAAACTTTATTTTTAGATCTAAATTTTTTTTAAATCTATTAAATTATAAATAAAATTAGATTAAATTTAATAAATTTATGATTAGGAGCAGATCATCACGAACTAGGATAATCTTTTCACTGTTACAGTAAGACAACCTTATAGCAGTTCGTGAGATCTAAATTTTTAATTTTAGATTTAATAATTAGATTATAAATTAAATCTAATCTAATAAATAATCTAAATATTCTTAATAAATCATGTAATAAAAATCTAGGCTCTGATACCAATTGAAGGAACCAGATCTAGGATTTCAGGGCTAGATCTTGAAACTTTTTCAAGATCAGACAGCAAAAGAGTAAAATTAATTAAAATTAATTTTAAATATTTAAAAATATCCTAAATCTAAGATCTATTACATGATCATGGCATTTTATTAAATCAAAAAATAAAAAATACAAAGGAAAGAAATCAAGTTGATCTTATCAACATGCAACAATACTACATCCAATGCAGCTATAAAACCAAAAGATCAGATCTATTACCTATGCAAGTTAGACCTTCTAACTTGTTGATCTAGGCTTGAGGATGAAGTCACGAGCCACACATGCATCCAGCCTCTAGGAGTCATCCACACGAGCCCACGAGCACGATCAAAAATCTTGATGCAGGAAATCAGCACAGTATGCTAGTGCTGTGCTGATCTATCTTCAATGGTCAATCAGATGCCTCCTTCTTCTAGATTTATTCTCTTCCAAAGAGGAGAAGGAGGAGAGGAGATTTCAAATATGAGACACTCTTAGAAAACTCAAAGAAGGAGGAAGGGATGAGGTGAACACAGCAACCCTAGAAGAAGACCCTCTTCTTCTTCTCTTTGCTCTCACCTAGGCACCTAGTTTTGTGTCTATTGAATCTCAACGCCCAAGAATCCTTTCCCTCTGATTTTCACCCACCCAAATTCTCTCTCGAAGGTCTATGTTTCATGAAAAATTTAAGTAAAAATTTATTTTAAATAATATGTTATGGAAGAGCCTTGTCTAGCTCAAATTTTTAGACAAGACAGGACCATATATGGCAAGTTGTTGGGATTCGATCATATAGAGTCCAATACCACAACAACTTTCCATCTATTGACTTGGTCCTTAACTAATTTCCAAATAAATAGGTGAGAAAGAGAAGGACATGTGTGAGAGGGCCTGGGGAGAGGATTTTCCATGAAAAAATCCTAAAAAATAGGAGTGTGGGGGGCGTTGGGGCTAACGTGGCGCAAGGAGGGAAGTAGTAGTCATACTAGGACTTCCAATTTAACTTGGTCAAACAAAATCTTTTAACTAAATTAAATAAAATTTATTTCAACCAAATTAGAATAGGTCTTAGTCCAACCAAGACCTTAATTAAATTAGAGATTGAGTTCATACAAGTCCTAGTCCCACTAGGACTTCCAATTTGACTTGGTCCAACTTGATCTTTGGATCAAATAAAATTAGAATTTATATAAACTAACTAAAATAGGTCTTAATCTAATTAAGAATCTAATTAAATTAAAATTAATTCTAATTTAATTTTTAATTAGATTAAAAATTGAGTTGACCCAAGTCCAAATTGAACTAGGACTAGTTCTTTCTTGCACTTGGCTTATCTAATAAGCCAATTGAACTTGATCCAATCAAGCCCAAACTAAATCTAATTAAATTATATTTAATTAGACTTAATCTCAATCCTCTGACTTAATCAAATTAAGGTAATTAGTAATCTAATTATTAATCGATCCTCCTATAATACTTGCACTAGGTTAAATACCAATCATATTGATTGTTTTACCCTAGAATAATTCTTAATCGTTGATCAACCATCCGATCAGATCATGAGATCTAATGTGCATGATCTCATAGTTCCAAACCTAAGTTAGTAGCATAGGAATAGATTTTTTTATCAATCAAAGTGACCATCTAGCTATGATATTCGATGGTCGGATAGGTCGAATGTGTAGAACAACATCCTTAAAACCCATGAGGATATAGTGTCCACATAATACATCTCCTTGACCAAAATGCTTGTAGGACACCTCAGAGTTCAACTGTCAACTCTAATCAGGTTGTCTACATTGTATTTCAAAATATCAAATCCATCTGATGGATCACCCTGGCCAAGGTTTTGCTATATTGAAATACAGTATTACATTCTTCTCCAACTCTTGGAGTGGTCAATTTCATCTTGATCATACACCGACTTTGCAAGTACTTGACTATGCCCAAAATCCTTCCATTACTAAATTAAAAATTTATTTAGTCTGATAATAAAGTACAGTGGGTTGCTTGCAAGTCATTGAGGTGTTCTCAGGTCTAAGGGACACTTATACCTATATCCCGTCAAAGATATTCTCGATAGCAAAATGCTCTGGAGTTGGTCATGTTCAATGATGATGTACACATACATCTCACCTATATGCCATTCCAGTGTCTCCGCACTCCTTGGTTAAGAGGACAACCAACCTATATAGCATACAGTGATCTATGCTCGATAGACACTGTCGTCCTAATTAACAGCCTATCATTTGGTCGTAAACAAATTTAAGGACTAATCGATAAATCCTCTCTTTATCGAATATAAATAGTTCTAAGGACTTCTTCACAATAATGGAGTTCATTAGAAGATGAATACTTTATGATGAAAAATGCCAAAAATATATTTTATTTATTAATGAATCAATTATAGATACAATGTAGCTCAACCGTCAACAAGCTGATGATTGGCTTTGGGATATATTTTTCAACAAATATTTGCATTGAAAACAAGCTCAATAATTTCTAAAGCTAGAACTAGAATAGGACTTTGATCCCCAATGTTCAAGAATCTCTCACTATTTTCAAACTTTCTACTTATCTGAAGTCCTTGCAAAGAATTTTAAATTAGTATAGGACTACGGATATCCAATACCCAGGTAGTAGTATCACGAATAGAGAAATTACATGATGTTATCATATAACATCCTTGACAAGCAACTTCTTGCTTTTTTTCTCTTATTATGCCTATTTGAGTCAAAAAAACTCTGCCTTACAATGGTCAGCCTTGGACTTTTTAGTTTGACTAGATTAGACACCCCAACATGAAACTCTTACATGTCATTCTTATTTCCTTTCTCAAAGGAATAATTTCCTATTGAGGACTTCAATACTTGAAGTATTTCCTCAGGCTGTGAATCCTCAAATTTACTACTAAATTCATTATTCATAGCTGCCCTCATTATACACTGCATTGTGATTCGGTCATTGACCCACTTTAGATAAGTATCTCTGACTTCATTACATGTGTTGGGCATAGGTTCTTCAAGTACAAGATCTATAATAACATATAGATTCCTTTCATGCTCCAAAATTAATTTTAACTTTCGATACCAATCATTGAAGTTGGGTCCGACAAGTTTTATTATCGTCCACAACGTTCCAGGCATCACCTAGCTCTGATACCAAATTATAGACCCATGATATCGCTTGAACACCAATCATACTTGACATCATAAGCACTCCGATACCATGTTGCGGAAGCTCCTGATTTTTAGCATAGATCTGAAGGAATCTGTGATGTTTTCTATGGGCAGCACACCATCGATCCTCCACCTGGACTTATGATGGGGCACCTCCCTCCTTGGGCTTGAGGGAGATGCCCCCTTCTCTAGGGCTTCTTCAAGAATCCTAGGGTGGCAACTCTATAGAGAAGAGAAGAAGAGAGTTGAGGAAGAAAAAGTCTGTATTCCACAGCATAATGAAACCCTAATATAGCCTATATATTTATACATAGTCATTAGGCCTGACCAAAAAACTCCCCAGCTAATCCAATACATGAAAGCACTCACCAAGCTCATGTACAACCATGCCTCCCATGCTCTCATCCTCTGGATCTAGACTCGATCTATACATGAATTAGCCCCCTTAAGACCTTTCAAACCAGAACTTAAGACCCCTAGGATCATCCCAGATCCTAGCCCAAAATAGACCCCTGCGTAACTCTGCCCGCGCACTAAGCTGGCTCAGTTTCAACACAGAGCCGACTAAGTTCCACTGGATTGGCTCAGTCTGAAACTGAGCTGGTCCAGTCCTATGCCATGCCAGCAGTCCCGAATGCGCAATTCTCTATTTTGCCTATGCTCTAAGACGTAGCCGATCCAATTTTGCACTGAGCTGGCTAACCTACAGAAAATCTCCTTTCTGCAGCCTTGATTCCCCAACTTTAGTTCCTTGCTTCACCTTGAGTCCTAGGTCTTCGAAGCACCAACCAAGCCCCTAAAATCTTTAGAGCCAACCCCCTGACTCCTTCCATGGTCTCCCAAGGCTTGGTAGCACCACAAATCTTCACAATCTCCACCTTGGTGCCCCAAGCCTTGGCAAACCCCTCGATAATGACCTCCTGCATGTTTCCACTGTCCCTACGCAAACGATAGCACCTGTGCAAGCATCACCTCTACCAATCCTCTTCAGCTGTTGTGCACCCTTGAGGCCTTTGGGATGACCACCTCCACCGTTGAAGACCTGTGCTTGCTTTTTGGCGCCATCCTAGAATTGTAGGATCCCTTCTACTTAGTAGCTGTATCACTTTTTCTAGACTTTCCTAGAGAACCTACGGTATATCTGCACCAGCACATGCTATATCACCTGACACGATCTCCTCAGAACTACATCTGTCCACCTGCACACGTCGCTCCACCTGGAATTATGCATCACCGGTGCTCTAAACTCATGCCAAATTTTCTCTTCACTTGTGAAGCCACCGCTGTGGAGCTCCACCTATATCCAAAGTCCACCTGATGCTGCAGAAGACAACTCTATCATCAAGTCCCTCGAGGCCAACCACTTAATGCTGCACTGCTGAGCCTGCTGCTGCACCTCGAACACTGTCACTATCCCTTTGAACCCTCCACGCTCTGCGGACCTCTTCGAAGCTATCTCGGATACCTCTACAATCTGTGGGTACCTTTGAAATCCAAGAGCTCATCCAACTCTTCTGAAACCAGCAATTGAACCCTAGGAAATTCCACCCTAGTCCTTCTCTTTTGCCCCTATACCAGTCATTGCTTCAGTTGCGCTTGGAGAACCATCCTCCATCTGAACTGCGACTCTTCTTGGTGCTCCTGTAGAAAAAATTTGATTCATGATACTCTCGACTGCTAGAGACCTCCTGACGCTCCCTGGGACCTCCTGGCTCTCCCTGAGACCTGCACCCGATCTTCTTAAGATACCACTGACACTCTCTACTATGATACACTCATCGACTGCTGCACCACCAAAACTCTCTCAGTTCCGTGCCTCCAGGGAAGCACTCCTACAGCACTCTAGTGCTTTCTGACTCATCTTTGTACCGCTCTATAGTTGCCCAGTCCTAACTTGCTGGACCTCCATGGGTTATCCATCTCCATCATTCCCAAGGCTTCATAAATCCATGCTTTAGTCGAACCACTGAATACATCTCCGATTACTTTCCCATCTTTCAGACATCGAAGGTTGTATAGTCGCTTCATCAGCCTTCCTTCAACCATTACCCCTTTGAAAACCTCTCTTCAATAGCCCTACACTACCCATCTTCCTAGAGAACCCTGATGCTCTCTATTGAGATACCTTCCTTGGCTACTGCATCGTCGAGTCTCTCTCAGCCCTGCATCTCCAGGGAAGCACTACTGCAGCACTCCAACACTCCCTGTCTGTCACATAACTGTTATACACCCCAACCTTTCCACTAAGACCGATCAGCAAATCATGCATCAAATCCTTCCACCCTAGAAAAATCCCTTTTCGTTAATCCACTCAACCTCCACCTTCAACTCACTACTCCTGGTTAGCCAAACCACAGCAATAACAAGAAAGATTTGAGACATACCGTAGAATCCTTATGCAGATTTTTGATTTCACCTTGTACGACTTCTCTTTCCCTTCCATGCACCATCAGGCTCTAAAACTTGATTCTTCCATGCACCATCAGGCGCTAAAACCTGTCTCGGATACCATATTATCGTCCATAATATTTCAGGCATCACCTAGCTCTGATACTAAATTATAGACCCATGATATCGCTCGAATGCCGATTATCCTTGATATCACAAGCACCGATATCATGTTGCGGAAGCTCCTGATCTTTAGCATGGACTTGAAGAAATCTATGACGTTCTCTATAAGCAATCACACCACTGATCCTCCACCTAAATCTATGATGGGGCACCACCCTCCTTGGGCTCGAGGGAAATGCCCCCCTTCTCTAGGGCTTCTTCAAGAATCCTAGGATGGCAACTCTAGAGAAAAGAGAAAAAAAGAGTTGAGAGAGAAAAGGTCTATATTCCATAGCTTTCACAGCCTTGAAAACCCTAATACGACTTATGTATTTATAAATAGCCATTAAGCCCGACCAATAAGCTCCTCGACTAACCTAATACATGAAAGCACTCATCGAGCCCATGTACATCCATGTCTTCCATGCTCTCATCCTCTGGATCTAGACCCGACCCATACATTAATTAGCCCCCTTAAGATCTCTCAAACCAGGCCTTAAGACCCTAGGATCATCCCAGACCCTAGCCCAAAATAGATCCTCACATAACTTTGCCCGTGCACTAAGCCAGCTCATTCTCAGCACTAAGCCGACGAAGTTCCACTTGGTCGGCTCAATCTAAAACTGAGCGGCCTAGTCCTGTGCCGTGCTGGTAGTTTCAAACATGCAGCTCTTTATTTTACTTATTCTTTGAAACTTAGCCGACCCAGTTTTGGACTGAGCTGACTAATCTGTAGAAAATCTTTTTTCTGTAGTCTTGATTCTTTGACTTTGATTTTTTGCTTCATCTTATGTCCTAAGTCTCCGAAGCACCAACCAAGCCCCTCGAATCTCTGGAGCCAACCCCTGACTCCTCCCGTGGCCTTCTAAGGCTTAGGAGTACCACAAATCCTCATAAAGTTTGTCACTATCCAACAATGAACAGAGCGATGATCGACAAGTCATATCTAAAAAAAGAATAATAGACCTGTTAGTATATAAATTATTTAAGCCTTATGACATGGACTTTAGTCTAAAGTTTCTTCCATAATTTTATACGAATTGATAGCCTCTATCTCTAACTCAAGGAATTACTCTAATTCCTTAGTGGGTACTAGAATCCACACAGACTACATACGGGCCTGAGGAAAACTCTAGCTAATCTGTGTATATTTATGGATAGGTTCTTAATCAATTATTTTTCCAAACAACTTCTAGTATTCTATTTTGCCCCAGGTGCATTTCAGTAGGCTAGGGCCTCCCCAAAAAGTCCCAGTTAGTTCCAACCATTAACAAGAACCAACTCACTGGATCTAACTGGTGAATGATCAGGCCTGAGGAAAGCTCTGGCTAACCCAACCATTCAACAGCTAGCCCATCAATGTCATCATATAATGAATGGCAATTCCAATATCCTGATAAACACCAGGCATAAGGTGCCTCCAATGCTTACCTAGATAATTGGACCCATTACCATCCATCTTAATGGGAGGCCATGAACTTGTTATCCCCATAATAATTTCATTTTATAGACCTAATAATTTAGGGAATTTGATTAAATTATTAAGAGAGGTGAAGAAACGATTAACAAGCAATCAACAATCCTCCCACTAGCTTCACCAAGTTTTAAAGAGGACTGACGACCAACCTAATTCAGAGAGCACCTAAATTAGTCATACTGATTATCCTTAATGACATGGGTTAGCATGAATCATTAAGTGATCTAATCAAAACATAATCCACCATGATGGCTAGGTAAGTGAGATCGATGGGAGAGATATGCCATTAACTCGTCAGAGATTAATCAATGCGAGTAGCTTCCAATTAAAAATCACCGATCTAGACTACCAAACTTACCTTAGACATCACTCGATTAATTAGTCTTGATTTGATCCACCTAATAATTCAGGCTCGACCATTGAGCCACAATCAAGGTCCATTTTGGTCTAATCAAAGACATAGACTTGACCAACTACAACTATTGTATTGGTTCTAGAGAACTCCTAATTTAATCTAATTCAACTTTTGGTTAGATTTAATCATTTTCTCTAAATGATCCATTAACTCTTTGATTCTAACCATAGGTCTAACCCAATTAAGATGACCTGATTTGATCTATCCATTGCCCCCATGATTTATAAAAAATATCATTAGATCTTTGATTCTCCAATCTAGATCTCTTAATTCTTAATTAAGTGCATTATTCAATCATGGGTTTGAAATAATTTTAATTTTGTAAAATAATTTTATAAGAATTATATGCAAAATTTTCTATTTTAGAGCTTGGGGTCGATCCTTCCCTGATAGGAGTCTACTTCTCACAATGGGTTGACCTGTGGATCGGCCTCTATGACAAAATAGAAAGCTAAAAATATTTTATCTGCAGTAAATGGGTCAGCCTTAATAGAAAAGGGGTCAATTCCTCAGGGATATGAGTAGTAAATGGGTTGACCCCAATAGAAAATGGGTCGACACCTATAAGCATGCTAGCAACTATTGCAGAGTTTTAGCCTTTTAGATTTCTGCACAAATTGAAATAAAATCAATTATAAAATCTTTTTAGATCTCATCTAAACTTATTTATGATTCTATATTTTGTTTCCAATGACTAAAATAATTTTAATCATTAAGATTAGATGTTTTATTACTTTTCAAACATTTCTATCTCATACAATAAAACTTGGGGTTTCAAAAAATCTAGGATTTTGCAAAAAAAGTATTTTTTTTCTTTTGCTTTCTTCATCAAGGAATATAGTCACATAACACCCCTACACACCATAAGTGCACTCCATTGAATGCAAAGAGATGGCCGCCTTTAAACCATACTTGCTCTTATGACCGGATGGCTTGGTGACCAACCCAATCAAAGTACTTACTAATTGGATCATCTAATCTATCAAAATATATCTGATCAAAATTAAATCTAAGCATAAATATTTTTTAGATCTAATCTAAACAATAAGAAATCAGATCTATACAGCATATAAAATCATGTTATGCAACTTAGGCTCTGATAACAATTAAAGAAAAAGTTGGGTAGTTCCATGCATGCAATGTTATTTTTTTTTTGAAACTTTTGCAGCAGAATAGGCTAGATTAAATAATTTAATCTAGACTACAGGTAAGAGATCAAATCTAAACTACCATGCCCAAGATCTTAAACATGTTTTATGATGCATATAGATCTGAAAAACAAAGTTTTGCATCAATCCCATCGATGCCCAAGATCAGGTTTAATTGCTAGAATCAATCTAGTTCTAATCAATTAAGTTTAGAATGCATTACCTTTGTGTGAGTTGATGACTACCACTATTGATCTTGAAGATATGAGGCTCTTGAGGGTTGCTTGCAGCCACACTGGATGTCCGACCTCTATGAATCATCCACTAAAAGCTTTGATATGTTCCGCCTTCCCGAGAGTGCTAGCTCACACGAAAGGTTGTCGTATGGCTGATTCTTCTTCTTCTTCAGGGCATCTGAACACCTTTAATCTAAAGAAAAAAGAGGAGGATTTGGTGGAAGAAGAAGAAAAAGCAAAACTTATTTCTCTCTTTGATTTTCCTTACATGAATACCTAGATCAAATCTTGGTCTCTTTCTCATCCAAAGAGGAACTAATTTCCTCTAGAACTCATGCCAAGGGAGAAGACCACCCAAACCTAATGCCCAAAACCCTAGAAGCCCTTTTTTGGTCACCCAAAACTTAGAGATTTCTTATCTCCCATGCCCAAGAGGCCCTTTATATAGAGAAGAGGATAGGGTTGATGAGTCATGAACTGGTTTGAATCAAATTCAAACTATGACTCATCCCTACCACAAATAGATTTCAAATCAAATTTGAATTCCCTTTAATCCCCATCCAAAGGCTGTTAGAGTGGGTAACAACCAGGGTAGGGGCATGGGAATTTTTCATGCAAAACACTTTTGTCATGGAGAATTGTTGGTGCACAAGACTAGGTGGCGTAGGGTGCAATCCAAACTTTTTGGACTCTTTAGTTATTTGGTTCCAACCAAATTAGATCCAAATAAATCATAGAGAACCTAATCTAATTAGGTTCCTTATAGCCTCAATTAATCCCAATTAATTGAGCCAAAGATCTTATCAAATCAGAAAACATCCAACCTTGGCGATTAGATCATCCCATAACCTAATCAGGTCAAACTAAATTGAATCTAATTTAATTAAATTTGATCCAAATACCAATGCTCAATCAAATTGAGCTAATTAATAATCCAATTGCTAACTAGTCCTCCTATTAATTCACTAACCCTTACTGAATTAAATCATTATAACTTTTACACATGGTTATTCATCAATCAAATTGATGATTAAACCCTTAAATGATTCTCAATCATTTATCAACCACATGATCAATCAGAAACTTCTTTTGGATGTGACCCTATAGGTTTGAACCTAAGTTGGTAGCACAGAAATAACTTTCTGTACTAAACAAAATAATCATCTAATAATGGTACCTAACGTACAGATAATCGAATGTATGCTAAGCAATATACAAGAATCTAAAGTCATATGGTTACCATATTAACTTATCCCTTTGACCTCAAGTTCTCAGGAAGACCTAGGGTTTAACTTTCAATCGTAAATGAGTCATCCACATTGTAAATCAATCTTTCATATCCATCACAAGGATTATCCCAATCGAAGAATTACTAAATTAAAATATAGTGTTGCACTATCTCCAGTTTATTTGGAGAGGTCAACTCTATCTTGACTTATGCACTGACTTAACAAGTACTTGACTACTCTTAGAAATCTTCCATCACTAAATTAAAAATTTAGATAGTCTGACATCAAAGTACAGTGAGTTGCTTGCAAGTGACCTTGATGTTTAAGGGCTGAGAGACACTTATACCTATAGTCCTCGGATACATTCTTGATAACAGAGTGCTCTAAAATGGTCATTTTCAGCACAAATGTATCCCTATATCTCATCCATATGCTATACCAGTATCTCCATACTTTTCGGCTAAGACGACAACCAACCCATATGGCACATAGCAATCTACACTCGATATAACAATCATCCTAGTAATAGTATATCATTTGATCACAAATAGATTTAAGGACTAAACAATAAACCCTCTTTTATTGATTTAATATAATTCTAAAGACTTCATCATATCTTAGAAATTCATTAGAAGATGTACATATGTGATGAATAAGCTAGAATAATTTTTATTCATTTATAATTTATATACATATATAATGAGCATAATCATCTATAACCTACATGATTGGCTTTTGGAAACATTTTTCAATAAAAACCCCATATGAGATATGGACAGGGCATAAGCGAGTACTCTCACACTTAAGGGTTTGAAAGTGTTCGGCTTACATCAAACGTTTAATGATAGATAAGCTTGGACCTAGATCTGACAAGTGCATTTTTATAGGATATCTAAAAAAAATCAAAGGATATTATTTCTACCTTACTGATGAACAAAAGATATTTTCCAGCCTTAAGGCAATCATTTTAGAAAATAAGTTTCTTAGTGAATAAACTGTTGCGTTTAAGATCGAACTTGAGAAAGTTCAACTAGTAGAAAAACTGACACAATTAGCTAAACCTAAATTGGAATTGATTAGATTAAATCCATAGCCTAATGTACCTGCATCTTTAAGGTGATCTGCTAGAGTACCATATTAGCCAAATAGATACTATGATTTCTTGATCCAGGATGGTGATCCTATCGAGCTTCATGAGAATAATGAGGATTCAATCACCTACATGGATGTAATGCAGAGATCCAATTCTGAGAAATGGCTTGAAGCCATGAAATCCAAAATAGAGTCCATGAAGGTCAACAATGTATGGACATTAGTTGATCCACCTGAAGAGGTTAAATTCATTAGGTACAAGTAGATCTTCAAAAGAAAGAGAAGTGCAGATAGGAAGATGGAGACCTATAAAGCCCATCTAGCTGCCAAAAGATTTCATCAACATTATGGTATTGAATATGATGAGATATTTTTTTCTATAACAATGCTCAAATACATTCAGATTATGCTTGCAATAGTTGCCCATCTGGACTATGAATCTGGTAGATGGATGTGAAGATGCTTTCCTAAATAGAGAGCTGAATGAAGAAGTGTATATGATACAAACTAAAGAGTTCACATCCATAGATGAGTCTAAGGTATGCAAGCTTCAAAGATCCATTTATAGATTGAAGCAAGTATATCAGAGTTGGAAAACACATTTTGATAAGATGATTAAAATGTATGGCTTCATTAAGAATGGAAAGGAGCCCTACATATATAAGTGGACAAATGGTTCAATCATTGTATTTCTTGTGTTGTACATGGATGATATTCTTTTAATTGAGAATGATGTCCCTGCATTACAGAAAATAATGATTTGGTTGTCATCTTAGTTCTCCATGAAGAACTTAGAAGAAGCATCCTACATCCTAGGGATGAAGATCTATAGGGATAGATCTAATAAGTTGCTTGGTTTATCCCAGTCCATGTATATTAACACTGTGCTGAAGCGATTTAGTATGAAAATTTTAAAAAGAGATATCATCCGATAGGCTATAGAATTTTTCTCTCAAAGAGCGATTGTTTGACAACATCTCAAGAGAGAGAGTATATGAATAGAATATCATATGCCTCAATAGTGGTTTTATTGTGTACTCCATGACGTATATAAGACCAGATATAGCATAATCACTAGGATTAGTGAGTAGATACCAATCCGATCTAAAGAAGAACCACTAAAAGTTTGTGAAAACCATCCTTAAGTATTTGAAAAATACTAAGAACTAGTGGCTAGTTTATGGTGAGTTAGATTTGAAACTTATGGGGCCTACAGACTCTAGTTATCAATCTGACCATGATGATAGCAAAAGTATGTCAGGTTATATGTTTACCATTAATGATGGAGCTACCTGCTAAAAAATTTTCAAGCAGCATACTATGACCGACTCAGTTTGCGAGGTGGAGTAAATTATAATATCTGATGCTGCCAAGAAAACTATATAGCTAAGAAAATTCATCACCAAGCTTGGAGCAGCATCCTTCCTTGATGGTCTAGTCCTACTCTATTGCAATAGCACTGGATCCATTACTTAGGTGAAAGAACTGAAAGCACATTAACAGAAGAAGCATATTCTATGTTGTTACCACCTTATCTAGGAGATAGTGGATCGAGGTAGTGTCAATCTTTAAAAGATTGATAGAAAGGAGAACCTCACCAACTCATTCACTAAAGTCCTTATGGTAAAGGAGTTCGATAATCATAAATCCAAGATGGATATAAGATACTGTATCGAGTGGCTTTAGGACAAATGGAAGTTGATGAAAAATGTATCGCAAAGTCAATCGTCAGCCTGTTAGTGGTTAAGCTAGTCTTATAAATATATATGATTTATTATGAATAAAAAGTTTATTTTAGCTTTTTTATCATAAATGTACATCTTCTTTTTATGAACACTGATAAGTGAAATAAATATACTACTAAAAATATTAAATTATAAAATAAATTATCTTATTTTTAAGAAATTGATATTTTTATTTATCTTTGGCAGGAAAATGGTTACCAATGAGAAGATCTCATTTTTCTAGTTCAAAGAAAATAAATTTGAAGCAAAATGGACTTCAATTGGCCCCAAAATTAATTATCAAATAAAAACTAATAAAATAAAATTAATTAATTAAAGCTAGCTAGGCTAGACCAAATCGGTTTATAAAATCAGCTCTGCTAGCTCGGCCCGACAGTAATAGAATGCCCGCCTAAATCCCTCGACCCACTGACATCACAATAACGTCAGAAAACATTGCGGCATATGGTGAGCCACTATAGTGCGAGGTCCAAGGGCATTTTAGGAATTTTGTTTGGCACTAGGGGTTTTGATTTGCTGGAAATTCAGTGGTCTATAGAAAGTGCGATCCATGTGCAGTCTACCAAGGCCGAAGGCACGATCAGACAGTCGATACAGCTGTCGATCTTGATCTAACGGATGGGATTTTGGCACTGACCGATGGCTAAAGGAGGAGGTGGTTGAAATCCACCGGTGGCCATGGTTTCCTACTTTGATTAAGCTTCTAAAGCTACATCAGTGCGATCCGATGGATGAGAATTGATCATCATAATGATCCAACGGCTGCCATCTAATCTGATTGGATCTTGGAGCTTAACAAGGGTTTTTAAGAGATTTTTGAACCATTTGATGTCAATCCAATGACCAGAATTGATCTAGAGGCTTATTCGAGTTGTTTTAGGGGCTTTTATCCTAATTTCATTAGGATTTCATGTCGATCTCACCCTCTAGCCTCTATTTAAAGCCTGCTACCTAGAAAAACATAGGAGAATAGAGCATAGACAGGGGGTTTTAGAAATAGAAAAATAGAAAGAGGGGTCTATAAAGAAAGAGTTTTTATTTTACTTTCTTTCTTCTTTATTTTCTTCTTTTTCTTCACAATCAAGTAACTCTCTCCTTCATCAAGTTCTCCATGCTAAAAGCAATGGATGGCAAAATTCGGCAACAAGCAGTCTACTGATTGGATTTTCTCATGTCTTTTTTTTTATTTGCTATTTTTGTTTTGCTTATCATAAACTAAATTTCTTTTACTAAGGCTAAGGTGTAGCCACTCTTTTAATGGAACATTCAGTATGAATTGATTTTAGTATTATTTTATTCATGAGGAGTATATAAATTTATGCTTAATGCTTTTAGATTACTAGCTATCTTCTAATTGATTTGATGGACATAGATGATATAGACCAAGTACGTCTATGTCAAAGCTTCTTGATTTATATATCTTATACTTTTGAATCGAATTAAGATTTATATGCATGTAAAAATTTTAGTGTGCTTTAGATGCAGCGTATTTTAATTAAAGAATTTCATAAAAAATAATGCATCAGTATTTATTTAAACTATGCCTAGACCAAAGGATAGTTAATAAATATTGATAGTTTTGCTATGCATGGACAAAAGGATAGTAAATATCCTAGGAAACTCCACCATCTCATGAATCAAAATTAACCTAATCTGCATGATTATTTGAATATTGTATTAATTGAGTTGGTGAATCAATTATCTTAGTATCCTACTACTCTTAAATTCAACCCTAATAATTATATCCTCTTTATCTTCTTATAATTTATTAATTATTTTTATTTTATTTTATTTTTTTTACTTCTTATAAATTAATTCTCTAAATAAAGTCTAGAAAAAAGTTTTCTAGTACTTATTTTTCAATCCTCTAGAGATGATACTCTACTCACATACTTTATTACTTGATCGACTGTTGTACTTGCCATAGCGATAGATTTGCACGCATCAAATTTTTGGCACCATTATTGGAGATTGTGTCTAAAATAATATTAAAATTTTAATCTTTGCTTTACTTTAGAATTTAATTTTTAATTTTTAATTTTTTTTTATTTTTAGATTTTTGTTTGGTGTATGACACGTACTAGACAAAGTGACCTAGTATCTTTTGATCCCAAAATAGAGAGAACCATTAGAAGACTAAATCAAGAAAGAAACATGGCAATTGAAGATCTAGATGACATTAATCTAGGATTAGATATGATGGCATAGGGATAGCAAGAAGTTATTTGAGTGGCACATCATCCATTAAATGATTACATCACACCATCTATAGCAGATGCAACCTCAAGCATCAGAAGACCATGCGTGCGAGCAAATAACTTTGAAATAAAACTAGCAATGATCTAGATGATTCAATCAACTATCCAATTTAGTGGACACGTGCATGATGATCCGAACGCCCATATTTCTAATTTTTTTAAACTTTTTGATACTTTTAAAATTAATGAGGTGTCGAATGATGCCATTAGATTAAGGTTATTTTCTTTTAATTTATGAGATAAAGCTAAAAGTTGGGTTCATTCTCTTCCTGCAGGTTCTATCACTACTTGGGATGCCCTAGCCCAAAAAATTTTGGCCATGTACTTTCCACCTTCCAAGACTGCAAGGACATGCAATGAAATTACTTTTTTTGTGCAGATGGAGATAGAGTCACCATATGAGGCTTGAAAATGATTTAAGGAACTGCTGAGGAGATGCCCACATCATCAACTATCGTTTGGCTTTATTTACAAACCTTTTATAATGGTTTATCTCCTACTAATCATTCTATGATTGATGCAGCAGCAGGAGGTACCATTAATCATAAAATAGAGGAGGAAGCCTTTGATCTAATAGATGAGATGGCATCAAATAGCTACCAGTAGCAAAGAAATCGCATGATACCAAGAAGACCAGCAGTTGTGCAAAAAGTAGATTACATTCCAGCCTTATTAGTTGAGATTGCAGCCCTTAAAGCTTCAAGTCACTAATAGGAAGGGATTAGCTATGCATATACAGAGCATCACTTATGAGCTTTGTGAAGAAGGACATGATACAAGTGACTGCCAGACAGGTAATCCTTTTGCTAAAGTCTTTGATACAGCTAAACAATCCCTACTCCAACACATATAATTAAGGGTGGAGGCACCATCCAAACTTTTCATGGAGTAATAAAAATGCAGCACAATAACCACCCCCAGAATTCTAAGTACCTGAGAAAAAGCCTGACATGGAGGAGCTGGTGGTCAAATTTATGTAGAACCAAGAAGTAGCCATAAGAAATATGGAGACCAAATTCATGCAAAATCAAGAAGCGACCACTCGAAACTTGGAAACCAAGCTTAGGCAGGATCAAGCAACAACGATTCGAAACCTAGAGATGTAAGTGGGCCAAATGGCCAAGATATTCTCCCGAAAACCACAAGGATCCTTGCCTAGCAACATGGAGACCAATACAAAGGAGCAAATCAATGCTATCACATTAAGAAGTGGTAAAGAGCTAGAAGAGCCATATTAGAATGAAGAGACTAAAGAGAAAACTATGAAACAGCCAACTAAAGTTTGTCAGTCACCAAAACAACCAACAGATGGATGGTCGTCGGGTATAAAATTTACCGATCCAAATATGAAGTCCTATAAGCCACCACTATCATTCCCAGAGAGACAAATACAACATCCATATAAGAAACTTTTAAACTTTTTTAAAATTTTAAAGAATTTACATATTAATATTTCTTTTGTAGATGTTATCACTCATATGCCAAAGTATACTAAGTTTCTTAAAGAAACTCTAAGCAATAAAAAGAAGCTGAAGGAGCATGAGATAGTAAATTTGAATGAAGAATGCTCAGCAATACTTCAAAATAAATTATCACAGAAGCTAAAAGATCCAAGAAGTTTTACTATTCCTTGCATTATTGGTGATTGTAATTTTGATAAAGTTCTATGTGATTTAGGAGTAAGTATTAATCTCATACCTTTTTCTGTCTTTAGAAAACTAGGTCTTGGAGAACCAAAGCCTACTACTATCACTCTTCAACTAGTAGATAGATCCATTAAATATCCAAGAGGTATAGTGGAAGATGTCTTAGTAAAGATAAATAAATTTTTTTTTTATAGATTTTATTGTTCTAAATATGGAAGAAGATTATGATATACCCCTTATTTTAGGGAGAACCTTTTTAGCTACTAGAGGAGCTTTAATAGATGTTCAACAAGAAAAATTAATTCTTAGAGTTCAAGATGAATAAATTATTTTTAATATTATTAAGGCTATTAAACATACTAATGATAATCAAACTTATTTTTGAATTGATGATATTGATAAATTAGTACATGAGTATTTTTTAGAAAATAGGTTTGAGGACTCTATTGAGGCTTGCATTATCCAATCACAAGAGGGTTTGGTTGAAGATGAAAGGCAATTAGAGAGCATAAGATTGTTGGAGACCAGGCCATATATTCCACGCACATATAGACCATGTTTTAAAGAGCTAGCAATATCATCTACTCCTCTTCCAAAGTCATCAATTGAAGAGCCACCTACTCTTGAACTTAAACCTCTTCTCATTTAAAATACATTTTTCTAGAAGGCCCTTCACACTTACCTGGTATTATTTCTTCCTCTTTGATAGGATTAATGGAGGAGAAGTTATTAAGAGTGCTAAAGGAACATAAGAAGGTGTTTGGATGGACCATAGCAGACATTAAAGAAATTAGTTCCTTAATTTGTATGCATAAAATTCTCATGGAGGATAATTATGAGCCTACAGTCCAACCGCAAAGAAAACTTAACCCAAAGATGCTAGAAGTTGTCAAAAAGAAGGTAATCAAGCTACTTGATGCAGGTATTATTTATCCCATCTCTGATAGTTCTTGGGTGATGTTCAAGTAGTTCCTAAGAATGGTTAGATTACTGTAGTCCAAAATGATAATAATGAATTAATTCCCACTAGAATTGTGACTGGGTAGAGAGTATGCATGGATTATAGAAAATTAAATGATGCAACTAGAAAAGATCATTATCCTCTTCCATTCATAGATTAGAGGTTAGAAAGATTAGCTGAGCATGATTTTTATTATTTTCTAAATGGTTATTTTGGTTATGGTCAAATTGCCATAACACATGAGGATCAAGAGAAAACTATGTTTACATATCCCTATGGTACATTTGCTTTAAGGAGAATGCCATTCGACTTATATAATGCACTAACTATTTTTCAACGATGCATGATGGCTATTTTTCATGACATGATTGAGGATTTCTTGAGATCTTTATGGATGATTTATCTGTCTTTGGATCTATATTAGATAAATATTTGCATAACTTGTCTCTTGTTTTATAAAGATGGGAGAATACTAATCTTGTCTTAAATTGGGAGAAGTGTCATCTAATGGTGCAAGAAGACATAGTCTTAGGCCACAAAATCTCATATATGGGAATTGAAATGGATAGAGCTAAGGTTGAGGTAATCAAAAAGTTGCCTCTACTGACCTCAGTAAAGACTATTGGAAGCTTCTTAGGGCATGCTGGATTTTATCATCGATTTATAAAGGATTTCTTTCTAATTTCTAGACCTCTATCTAATCTACTGTGTAAAGATGTCTCTTTTCATTTTACTAATGAGTGTGTGCAGGCATACAACACCCTCAAGAAGAACCTGATCACAACACCTGTTATAGTGGCATTAGATTGGTCCCTACCTTTTGAGCTGATGTATGATGCTAATGATACAGCCATAGGATCAACACTTGGTCAGAGAAAGGATAAGATTTTTTGGACTATTTATTATGCCAGCTGCACCTTGACAGAGGCCCAACAAAAATATGCAACTACAAAAAAGGAGCTATTGATAGTAATATTTGCATTAGATAAATTTTATTCCTATCTGATTTTATCCAAAGTTATTGTATATACTGACTATGCAGCTCTAAAGTATCTTCTTACCAAGAAAGATGCAAAACTTAGATTGATCAGGTTGATTCATCTGCTACAAGAGTATGATTTGGAGATCAAAGACAAGAAAGGCATAGAAAATTTAGTTGCTGATCATCTTTCAAGGTTGGAAAATATCACAAAAAAAGATTTAGACATTTGTCCTATCAAGGAGGAATTCCCAGATGAGCACCTTTATGCTATATCAGGTAGAATGTTTTCATGGTATGCTAATATTGTTAACTACCTGGTTAGTAAGGTTCTTCCTCTTGATCTTTTTTTCAATAAAAGAAGAGGTTCTTTTCTATTGTTAAATATTATGTTTGGGATGAACCCTTCTTGTATAAGTGCTATGCAAACCAAGTTATTAGAAGATGCATCCTGAAGGAAGAGATGGAGAAAATTCTGCACCATTGTCATTGCCGGAAGGTAGGAGGACATTTTGGCCCAACTAGGACAACTTATAAGATTCTTCAATCAGATTTTTATTGGCCCTCTCTATTTAAAGATGCTCATTCTTATGTCTCTTCATATGACCACTATCAAAGAACTGAAAATCTTTCTAAGAGACATGAAATGCCTTTAAACAATATTCTTATGTGTAAAATTTTAGATGTTTGGGGTATTGATTTTATGAAACCTTTTTTTAGTTCTTTTTCAAATCAATATATTCTTGTGGCTATAGATTATATTTCAAAATGGATAGGAGTAGTAGCTTTTCCAACTAATGATGCTAAGATAGTTGTTAAATTTTTGAAAAAGTATATTTGTACACGTTTTGAAACTCCTAAAGCAATCATTAGTGTTGGAGGCACACACTTTTGCAATAAATAATTTGAAAATTTATTAAGCAAATATGGTGTCACTCATAAGATAGCTACCCCATATCATCCATAAACTAGTGGTCAAGTAGAGGTGTCTAATAGAAAATTAAAAAAAATTTTAGAAAAGACGGTAAGTGCACCTAGGAAAAATTGGTCATTAAAATTAGGTGATGGATTATAGGCATATAGGACTGCATATAAAACACCCATTGGTATGTTCCTATGTAGGCTACTCCTTGGTAAAGCATGCCACCTCTCTATTGAGCTAGAACATAAAGCATATTGGGCTATGAAAATTCTTAACTTTGATATACAGATGCAGGAAAGAACAGGTTGATGTAGTTGAATGAGATGGACGAATTTCGTCTTGATGACTCTGAGAATGCTAGGACCTACAAAGAACGTACTAAGAAATGGCATGATAACCATATTATAAAAAATTTTTTTATGAAGGATAGCAAGTTCTCCTGTATAGTTCATGACTACATTTATTTATAGGAAAGCTAAAATCAAGATGGACAGGTCCCTATACAATTACTAAAATTTTTCCATATGGAGTAGTGGAAATCTCTGACGAATCAAAAGGTACTTTCAAGATAAAATGGTCACAGGCTAAAGCATTACATTGGTGAAAGTTTTGAGAGGAAGAAGGAAGCCCTCCAATTGCAAGACCTAGCTTAGAGCTCCAAGACAGTCAAGCTGAAGACTATAAATCAGAACTACTAGATGTTAGATATGTGTGCCCTAGAAGCCAGAATTGACTGACACTTGTAATACACTTCTAGGGGCAAAATTATAATTTTGACTATAAATAATAAAATGGATTATTTTCTATCATATATGTGTATTTAGTGTCTGTGATACATCCCTTGAGTTAATGGTAATGATAATTCTTATTTTCAAGAGTTGAAAATTTAAGACAAGAATTTTCATTATTAACTCATAAAATGCTCCTGATCGTAGGATCATCATGAGGATGGTAATTGATCAGGAAGGTTAGTGTACAATCACTTCTTCATAGTAGATGAGTCTTAAGTCTATGGTATAGAGACATCGGAGCAAGAGTATAGGTACTCGTTAGAGAATGAGGGCACTGAGTTTGACCACCTCTAGTAGTCATAAGGAAGTCTACCTTCTTGTCGATGACTAATTCGAAGCTGTAATGGTGTGTCTGATTCTTTGACCTGAGGTGCATCAGCAGTTCACCTTAAGGGTGTTATAGTTTAACTACACCATGACTCGATCTTCTAGCCATTCAGAATTCTGAGGTGTGTGTTGGCTATAGCATGTTCATTGTAGAAATTGGATTGCACCAAGATGAAATCTATCTACCACGATGGATGAGGAGCAGCCCTATGATGATCATGAGAATCAAGTCCATAAGCCCATGGCCATGGCAAAGAGTGAAATAATAGAAATAGTTTCTATTAAGATTTTCACATCGGACTTGAATCAAATGATTAAATCATATGATAGAAATTAGAGTTTGATGAGTTACCTTAATCCTAATCTGATCAGGGCTCAAGATAGAAGAACTTAATCACACAAGTAGCTATACCGAGAGGTTCTTTTTCAGTTTGATGGGTTGCCACCATATACTGCTAGGTGTCACTGATGGATTTTGGGAGCAATTAGAATGATTTAGATGATCAATCATTCCAGTTTTCTGAATCAGAAGAGTTTTGATCTATCGAAAGAAGTTTCGATGATGTTGATGATAGAGATCATAACATATCCCATTACCATATAGAACTAAACCTAACTAGATCACACAAATAAAGGTTTGGATCTAGATATCATCAATTAGACTAGCCCAGTTCAATTGATTTGAATTAGATTCAATTAGGTTCAAGGAAATCGTACTAGCACACGATTGAGCCTAACATTCTCCTTCTATTATCATTTGAAGTTATCTTGACTGAGCCAAATGTGTTTGTGCTCACTCAAGTACCTTTACCTGGTCTGACTGAAGCTTTTCTAGGTCAGAAAAGGGTTGTTTTAACTTAGGAGATAAATTTGAGACAACACCTACCATTTTTCGTCACCTACTAATTCTTGTCCTTTGACTTTGGTCAAATGTTGATCTTTGAGCCTTGGATATCTGCTCATATGTCATGCACTTATTGGAGAGTAGATAGGGGCTTGTCCCCTCATTGGAATTTGAAAAAGAGGGGGCACACACCTTGGATGATATGCACCCATGGATAGGGATGCCTGGAGTCCCATACGGATGGGACTCCAGGTTGCTTCTTGGATTCAAACTAGGTGACCCTTACCTATAGACTTTGACCAGTCTAAGGTGCCATCTAAGGATGAATCTATAGGGCTCTCATCTGATTGGATCAGGTGATGTCATCCCATCAATCAGATTTAGATCTGATTGCATGAAGCAACGTGATTGGTTGAGATGCTGCAGCACTGCATGGCGCAGCAGAGCCTATAAATAAACTCTATCTGCACCCAACCTAAAGAGAGCTTTTCCTAGCCACACCCCAAGGCTGCCCCTCTTCCTCCTCCATGCCATCTTCTGATCCTCTCACTCCTCTCCATGCCCAAGGGAAGTTAGGCACGAGTTTGGTGCGATTCAGGCAATCAAAAGGCGATAATAAAGCAAGAAGGCAGCCTTGCTACAAGAGACAACAGCACATCTTCAAAAGGAGTTTTGAAGATCCTCCAAATTAGATTCAGATCTGATTTTTGGAGAAATAAAAGAGAAGGAGAAGATCTCTAGATCTAGCTCGAGTGGATACCGGTAGAGGCCAGGCTCTTGCATGGCTAGATCCAGAACCTCAAGCAATCAGCAGGATCATCAATGGGTAATCGAATTACCTAATATCAAGGTAATATTAATTTAGATTTAATATAATTTAATTTTTTTATTTATCAAATCATAAAATTAGATCTGAAAAATGTCAGATCTGATTTGGATCTAAGAAAAAATTTTTGAAATATGCCTCTCGATCCAATCAGATTTGAACAAATCTGACCCAAAAAAATCTGATTTTTCCCTTCACTAGATAGGTTGTTTCTTTTTCTTTTAATTTTGATCATTTTCTTTTATATTTTTTTTTCATAATTTCCTATTGCTCTTTTATGGCTCTGCTGTGTGTTTTTAATTTTGCAGAGAAAACTAAAGGGGAGCTCAAGCTAGTTTGTAAAATTTCAAAGAACCAGTCTGGACTGAATCAGGTGTATTCTTTCCTATCCCTTATTGCACCCTTTATCTTTTCTTTCTCCATTGATTCAATATTAATTAAATTAGGGGATAGAAAAAAATTTTATAAAAGAATTATTAAATAAAATTTTTAAAAATTAAATTTAAATAATTTTAAAAAAAATAAAAATAAATCATCTATCAAAAAAAAATCTTGAGCAAGATAAACTAGGAGTAATAAAGTTAGAAAGTATTTGCTAATAAATATAGTGAGTTAAGAAGTAAATTAGTTGGTCAGACTTTTAGTGGCCTACTTAGGTCATTTAAAGACTATTAGCACTTCTAATTGCACATACACACTAACAAGGCAAAGTAGGTGTTGATTATATGGCTAACTAAAGATTTAATTATCACTAAAAAATTGATGATTAATATACATTCCAATCAAAGAAACTTGAATTTAAGGAAAGAGCTACCAGCCTATAAAATAAAAGTGCAAAATATAGAGTATATGTAGATTGCCTAAAGCTTAGTAATTGAATCTTTATACCTAAGTCAAGTGTGGAGGTTTACGTCAAACAATGGAGAAAAGACCAGGATGCTCAGCACAATGATGCAAAAAAAAAAAAATGAAGCAGTGTGAAAGCTACCTTAATACTTGAGCTTAACTTGGGAGTGTATAGAAAATTAACCAAAATAGGTGATAAGAGAAGATACTTTTGTCCTTTAAATTAACACCCAAATTCTAAATTAGTCATCACTAATACAAGTTCTATAGATCTTTAGATGTACTTTAAAAAAAAATTTGATTATACTGACCATGAAATTTACTTCTAAAGCTCAATACTTAATTAGTGGTACTTTCTAAACTTTTTGACATTGAATCCTAGCTCTATTTTTATGAAGGAGGATCTTATTAAAATATGATGATTAATTAATATTAAATAAAGCATTGCTAAGGGACTAGCAATGACTAAGTTGAAAGATGTGATAAGTGGTATAAATATACTAATAAAAATATTAAATTATAATATAAATTATCTTATTTTTAAAAAATTGATACTTTTATTTATCTTTAGCAAGAGAAATGGTCACCAATGAGAAGATCTCAAATTTTTGATTCAAAGAAAATAAATTTGAAGCAAAACAGCTTTCAATTAGCCTCGGAATCAATTTTCAAAGAAAAAAATAATCAAAGCCAGCCAGTCCAAACCAAATCGGTTCAGAAAATTGGCTCAGTTAGCCCAGCCTAACCATAGCAGACCACCCACCTAAACCACCCAGCCCGCTGATGTCACAATGGCATTAGAAAACATCGCGGCATATAGTGAGCCGCTATAGTGCAAGGTCCAGGGGCATTTTAGAAATTTCATCCAGCACTGCAGGTTCTGATTGGCTAGAAATTCGATGGTCTAAAGAAAGCATGGTCCATGCGCGATCTACCTAGGCTAAAGGCATGATCGGATGGTCGATACAGCTGTCGATCTTGATCTAATGGATGGGATTTTGGCACTGACGGACGGCTGAAGGAGGAGGCAATCGAAATCCAATGGTGGCCATGGTTTCTTGCTTTCACTAATCTTCTGAAGCTACATCAGCATGATCCAATGGATGAGAATCGATGATCAGAATGATCCAATGGCTACCATCTAATCCAATTGTATCTAGGAGCTTAACAGGGGTTTTTAAGAGATTTTTGAACCATTTGATGTCAATCCAACGATCAGAACTGATCTAGAGGTTGATTCAAGTTGTTTTAGGTGTTTTTATCCTGATTTCATTAGGATTTCTTGCCGATCTCACCCTCTAGCCTCTATTTAAAGCCTGCTACCTAGAAAAATAGAAAGAGGAGAACAGAGCGTAGACAAGGGGTTTTAGAAATAGAAAAATAGAGAGAGGGGTCTGTAAAGATAGGGTTTTTATTTTACTTTCTTTCTTCTTTATTTTCTTCTTTTTCTTCAAGATCAAGTAACTCTCTCCTTCATCAAGTTCTCCACACTAAGATCAATGGACAACAAAATTCAGCAACAAGCTATCTACTATTTGGATTTCCTCATGTTTTTTATTTTATTAGCTATTTTTGTTTTGTTTATCTTTAACTATTTTTTTTTACTAAAGCTAAGGTGTAGCCACTCTTTTGATGCAATATTTAGTATGATTTGATTTTAGTATTATTTTATTCATGAGGAGTATATAAATCTATGCTTAATGCTTTTAGATTACTGGCCATCTTCTAATTGATTTGATGGACATAGATAATATGGACCAAGTATGTCTATGTTAATGCTTCTTGATTTATATACCTTATATTTTTTAATCAAATTAAGATTCATATACATGCAAGAATTTTAGTGCTCTATGGACTTAGCGTATTTTAATTAGACAGTTTCATAGAAATTAATGCATCAGTATTTATTTAAATTATGCCTGGACCAAAGGGTAGTTAATAAATATTGATAGTTTTGCTATGCCTGGATTAAAGGGTAGTAAATATCCTAAGAAACTCAACCATCACATAAAATAAAATTAATCTAATTTGCATAATTACTTGAGTATTGTATTGATTGAGTTGGTGAACCGATTGCCTTAGTATCCTATTGCTCTTCAATTCAACCCTAATAATTATACAACTTTATCTTCTTATAATTATTAATTATTTTTTTATTTCTTCTTAATTTTTTTACTTATAAATTAATTCTCTAAATAAAATCTAGAAAAAAAATTTTTAGTATTTATTTTTCAATCCTCTTAGGATGATACTCTGCTCACATATTTTATTACTTGATCGATTGGTGCACTTGGAATAGCAATAAATTTGCATGTATCAAACTTCTATATTGTGACGAAGTTCTTAGAACTATTTAGAACTAATAAAGAGAGAATTTATTATTTAATCCTTAAATATGTTCATGACCAAATGATACGTTTTTACCTAGGATGATAATGCTTATCGAGTGTAGGTCATTGTGTACCATATAGATTGGTTATCCTCTTAACCAAAGAGCGTGGAGAAACTGGCATGGCATGCAGGTGAGATATAGGGGTATATTTGCATGGAACGTGACCAACTCTAAAGTATTCGACTATCAAGATTTGCTTCGGAGGGAAATGGGTATAAGTGTCCTTTTGACCTAAGTCACCATGGTGACCTGCAAGCAACTTACTGTGCTTTGGTGCCGGACTACCTAAATTTTTAATTCAATAATGAAAGATTTATGGGCACAATCAAGTATTTGTAAAGTTTGTATGAGTCAAGATGGGATTGAGCACTCCTAGTTTTAGGAGATGTGTTGAATTGTGTTTCAATTTAGCAAAATCTTGATCTAGGTAGTTCTTCTGAGAAGTCACAGGACTGATTGCATTGAGACACATTATAGATGTACTTTTCAAGATTGATAGTTTAACTCATCCTAAATATAGAGGTCAAAGGGATGAAATATATGGTAACCATTTTTGAATGGATTCTTGAATGTTGCTTTACATACATTCGATCTATCCAGATAATGGGTACTATTGCTAGATGGTCACTTTGATTGGTATAAAAATTTATTCCTATGTTACCAGCTTAGGTTCAAACCTATGAGGTCACACACATAAGAGATTTCTATCTAATGAGATAGTTGATTAATGATTATGAATTATTTTAGGATCAAATCATCAATACAATTGATGATTGATCAAGTGTAAGTGTTGTAAGAGGATCAATTAGTAATTGGATTGCTAATTGGCTCAATTTGATTGAGCATTAGGATTGAGTTTATGTTTAATTGAATAAAATTTAATTTGCTTTGGTTTAGACTTAATAAGACCAAGTTTGATTGGTTTATGAGATAAGCCAATTATAAGGAAGTTCAATTTTCTATTCAATTAGGACTTATGTGCGCCTAATTCCTAATTGACTTAGGATTTAAATTAGAATTAAATATAATTTAATCAAATTTAAATAAGCTTCTAGTTGGACTAGGATCACTCTTAATTAGATTGCACCAATTCTAATTTAATTGAACTTAAAAATTTGGTTTGACCAAAGAAAACTAGATAGCCCAGTTGGACTGGGACTCTCTCTCTTCCTTTGCACCAAACTCTTCATGCTCCATACCCTTTCTTCTGAGTTTTTGCATGAGTTTTCTCATGCCTAAGAGCCCCATGCATACCCCACTTCTTTTGGTTTGGAAATTAGTTTTGATTAGGTTAAAACAAGCAAGTTGTTTTAACCTAGGACTCTATTTGATAGAGTTTTATTTTTCCCAAACTCTATCCAACCAAGGTGCCATTTTAATCAGATTTTGATCTAATTTTTTTGATGGAAAAGAAAGGTTTTGTGCACATCTTTCTGGTATCCCACACCCAAGGAAAATAAGGTTGCATCCAATAGTTGGGTGCCCCAAAGTTTCTTGCAATGGAAACTTTCCTAACTAGCTATTTGATCTAGACTAGGACTCTTCCTTTTCTCCCTATTTAAGAGAGCTTAAGGCATAGGACTTTTATGAGAGATTCACCATGGGATAGATGCTTTGGGCATGGGTTATTGGGTGCACATCGCTTGTGGGGCATGTGGCTTCCTTAGGACAACTCCAGTGCATGTCCTATTGAGAGAAATCAAAGTAGAGAAGAAGGGGTTCTTCTCTAGGGCTTTTCTTCCTCCTCTTCCACATAACTTTGAGAGATTATAGAGGAACATCATCTCTTCTAAGTCCTCCTCTAGTTCTTCATCACTTAGAAGATCCAAGAGATCCAAAGAAGAAGAATCAAGATCATGAAGGAAATGTCTAAGGTTTCTAGCATGTATTTTGAAACCTTTTCAAAATTCTAACAATGGAAGTAGAAGATTAATCCAATTAATCTATAAAATATAAAAATAAATCCAAGATCTAAGATTTAATGACATGATTCATGCATTTATACAAATCTAAAAATTAAGTATAAATAAAAATAATGATGTTGATCATATCAACATAAAACAAAAAACTAGATCTGATTTAGTGGGAGAAAGAGATCGAATCTCTTTTACCATTTGCAAGACACGATCTCCACTTGCTAATCTGAGATTGAGGTTATTGCTTTGATCCATACACATATCTGGCCTCTACGAGAAGTCCACATGAAGTTCCAATCTTGATCTAAAGTCTAGTAATTTGAAAATCAACATAGCATGCTAGCACTGCGTTGATCCTTCTTTGATGGTTGATGGTGAATCTCTTTCTTCAAGATGCTTGGACCTTCTAAGGAATAAAAAAGGAAAAGGGAGGACCAGAGAGAAGCCTTCTTCCTCACATTTTTCTCTCAAAAAGGTGGTGGAAGAAGATTGAAAGCAAAACCCTAGAGAAGACCCTTCTTCTCTATTTCTTTCCTCCCACCTAGACATAATAATTTGTGCCTTTACTAAAGCTCACACCTTGATGTTTTATTGCACCCAAGGATCCCACACCCAAGCCCTCTCTCATAGGTGTAAAAGCTTTGAAAAACCCACATCCGAAGTTTCTTTAAATAGAGAGATAGAGAGGAGTCCTTTTCTAGGTTAAACACCTAGAAAGAAGTATCAAGATAGGACATGGATTGGGGTGCCCAACTCTTGGGTGCCTCCTCCTTCTCTTTTGACTTAGACTCTAGGTAATTGGCATAGAAAACTTTCCTAATCCCACCAAAAATTTTAGAAAAAATTTAGGAGAGATGGCACCATAAATGGATATAGTTTTGCCATTATAAAACTCTAGGTAATCTATAGCAGCGATTTCTTAATCGCTACCATAGGTCTGATACCGTTTGCACCAAGAACCTATGACTACGATTGGCACGAATATGGAAGTGATTATATAATCACTGCCATAGATCTTGAATAATTAAAAAAATTAAAATTTTTATTTTTTATATATTTTACCTAAAATATAGATATATAATATAAAAAAATATAATAAATATAAAAATTATTTTAAAATGCTAAAATTTTATTATCAAATAAAATTTATTATAATATTTTTTTAAAAAATAAAATACATCAAAAGTCTCCTAAATCTCCATCATCGTTATCGTCATCGAATGCCGGAGCTGGAGCTGAAGCTAGAGCTGGAGTCAGAGCTGGAGCTGGAGCTTGAGCTGGTGCTGAAGTCGGAGTCAGAGCTGGAGCTGGTGTTGAAATATGGGCCAACATATCTTTGAAGCTCGTGACTCTAAAATATGCATTGAGCATCGACATCATGTCTCTCATGATGCCCTCCAAATGAGATGAGTGCTCCTCAGCCCGATCTACCCACGTCGCAGCATGATCTGCCCATGCCAACGCCTCCTCAAGCTTCTCCCAGCTGACGACACTAGAAGTCTATGAGGAGATACTAGCCTCGGACTAGTAGCTCATCGGCATATGTCTGGGCCTGCATCGAATCCTCCTAAAGTGCTTAGGCCCCAAGACCTGAGACAGATAGTCATGGGGACCGGAGGTATCTGGGCCCTCGCTCGCAAGCGCATCTAACTAATCTTATAATTATAAATTAAAATAAAATTTTATAAAAAATACTATAATACTAATCATATATTCTAATATATTTAATACTTACAAAAATATGCCCAATCACGGCGTTCATCGGTCTACCCATCTTGTCCGTACGACTAGATCAGAAGATCTCGCTATGGTTGGGCATCACTCCATCTCTCATCAGCTATAACAAAGAATAAATTTATTAGTAAGATGATAAAAATATGAATTTAATTTATCTAGTAAGATTTAGAATTAATTACCTCTCTATGTATACGACTGACATAGACTCGTAGTCTAGAGTGTGCGTATACTCCTGGACTGCACGGTTCTTTCAATTTTGATGGAAGGTAGCCTAACAAGTATTCAAATAAATAATAAATATTTAAAAATATTTAAATAAAATTTTAAGCATATTGAAAAGTTCAAAGTTAGAAATTTTAACTTGAACTCTTGGCTCCTCCAATGTCTATCCATCCTCTCCCACTGACTCGGAGGATAGTCCTATATCCAGGGAACAAGCTCCTCCAGAGTGTCTCATCAATGCTCGAGCCATCCTCTATGGAGCTTGACCTTGTAATCCCAGTACAACTCTTCAATCTTTCTCAGTCGGGCATCTCGAGCCCTCTCATGATCGGGGAAGTCGTACCTCCTTTACACAAAGTTATCCAAAATTAGTTACAAAATTATTCTAATCAAACATATATAGTATAAACATATAAATTATGTAAATATAACTAAGATGCATGCACTTATCCATATCTCCTCTTATACCCGATCCCTAACAGCAGCATCCATCAAACGCCAATCTCTGGGCTCTACGAGAATGATGTCCGATCGCCTTACAAGCACTCCAAAAAAGAAATGCATCTTCCACGCAGTCTCCCCTACCGACCTCCCCTCCGTATCGTAATAGACCATCACCTGATGCTGGCGATTCCACACGTGTGCCATACATGTGGGACTGCAAAATGTCTGATTGGATGATGCACCTACAATGCAAATACATTATGCAAATATATAAGTATACAAATATTATATAAAAAATAATGTTGTGCTAATATAATAAAATGTATACTCAAATGCTTGTATAGTAGCATGTGTCTCAAATATGGGTGACGGTAGAGGCTTAGCTGTCGGTGGAGTGATGCCACCGATGGAGTAGATGCCGTCGGTGGAGTAGATGCCACCAGTGGAGGTCCCTGAGCAGCCGATGCCGAGGTGGATAGAGTATGCTCCGACTGCTCCTCAGATGCTGAACTATGCGTAACCTGCCGAGGGACAGGGGTGAAAGCTAGATGGTCTTTTGGTGCCATCGTAACCTACAATGTTAATGAACATTAATCAATATAACATGTTGAATAATAATATTAGTATAGCATCAATAAATAGTCTCTAGTATGTACACTAATCAGTTGATGGGTCTATCATTATGCAATGCAATAAACAAAAGCAATAAGATATAAACATCCAAAATATGTTATGCAATAAATTTTACAACATGAATTACATTCATAAATAATTAAGGATAAACAACAGTCATAGATCCGATCTCTTGTGCGAACCTTGGTGTTAATCCAAAAATATGAAAGAAGAACAAAGTAGATGATGGTGGCACCTTAGGGCTTAAAGTTGGAACCTTAAAGAGACATATCAAATTCTATTTGCTTAGAAGTCAAGCCGACTCCATGCTTGAGATAGCCTGCTTTATGCCTGAGATATCCGACTTGGGTCCTCCCCCCACCGACTCGATCATGGCCCGAGTCAGCTCGGCTATGTATCCGAGCCAGCTCGGATGTGTGCCATCCACTCGATCACTTCCTCTCTTCCTCTCTCGATCTCTCTCGCTAGTAATGGCGGCGAGGCCGAACCCCTTCCTTCCAACTTTTTCATCTCTCGATCTTCCTCTCTCCCTCTCTTGATCATCCTTGTCGGTGAGGCTGAACCCCATCCCTCCCTCTCTCATTCTCTCAATCTCTCTTGTCGGCAAGGCCGGACCCCATCCCTCCCAGTGATGCTGGCGAGGTCGGACCCCTCCCTCCCTCTCTCTCTCTCTCGATCTTCCTCATCGATGAGGCCGAACACCCTCCCTCCCAGTGATGGCGATGAGGTCGAACCCGCTCCCTCCTAATGATGGTAGCGAGGCCAAATCCCTCCCTTACTCTCTCCCTCTCTTGATCTCCCTCGTCGATGATGGTGGCAAGGTCGAACCCCCTCCACCCTCCTCCCTCCCACTATCGGTCTCCCTTACCGATGATCGACGAGCGACCAACCCTCCCTCCCCTAATCTATCGATCTCCCTCTTAGTCTCTCTATTTCTTAGTTTTGAGTCCCAGAATCAGGTCCGACCTTCTGGGATCCATTAGGGTCTGGGTTGTTAGATATGTGTGCCCTAGAAGCCAAAATTGGCTGACACTTGTAATATACTTCTAGAGGCAAAATTATAATTTTAACTATAAATAATAAAATAGATTATTTTTTATCACATATATGTATTTAGTGTCTATGATATATTCCTTGAGTTAATAATAATGATAATTCTTATTTTCAAGAGTTGAAAATTTATGACATAAATTTTTATTTATTAACTCATAAAAGGCTCGTGATCGTAGGATCGTCATGAGCATGATGATTGATCCAGAAGATTAGTGTACAATCACTTCTTCATAGTAGATGAGTCTTGAGTCTACGGTGTAGAAATATCGGAGCGAGAGTATAGGTACTCGTTAGAGAATTAGGACACTGAGCGTGACCACCTCGAGTAGTCATAAGGAAGTCTACCTTCTCATTGATGACTGACTCGAAGCTGCAGTGGTGTGTCTGATTCTTTGACCTGAGGTGCATCGACAGTTCACCTTGAGAGTCTTATAGTTTGACTAAACCATAACTCGGTCTCCTAGTCATTCAGAATTCTGAGGTGTATGTTGGCTATAGCATGTTCATTGTAGGAATTGGATTGCACCAAGATGGAATCTATCTACCTCGATGGATGAGGAGCAGTCCTATGATAATCATGAGAATCAAGTCCATAAGCCCATGGCCATGGTAGAGAGTGAAATAATAGAAAGAGTTTCTATTAAGGTTTTCACATCGGACTTGAATCGAATGATTAAATCATATGATAGGAATTAGAGTTTGACGAGTTCACCTTAACCCTAATCTGATCGGGGCTCAAGATAGAAGAACTTAATCACACAAGCAGCTACACCAAGAGGTTCATTTTTTGTTTTGATGGGTTGCCACCATATACTGCTAGATGTCACTAGTGAATTTTGAGAGCAATTAAAATAATTTAGATGATCGATCATTCTAGTTGTCTGAATCAGAAGAGTTTTGATCCAACGAAAGGAGTTTTGATGATGTCGATGATGGAGATCACGACATATCCCAATACCATAGAGAACTGAACCTAACTAGATCACACAAACAAGGTTTTGGATCTGGATATCATCAATTGGACTAACCTAGTTCAATTGATTTGAATTAGATTCAATTAGGTTCAAGAAAATCATGCTAGCACATGATTGAGCCTAACATTCTCCTTTTTCTATTATTAAAAGTTATCTCGACTAAGCCAAATGTGTTTGCAGTCACTTGGGTACCTTTACTTGGTTTGATTGGAGCTTGTCCAGATCAGAAAAAGATTGTCTTAATTTATGAGATAAATTTAAGACAAGACCTATCATTTTTCGTCACCTATTAATTCTTCTCCTTTGACTTTGGTCAAATGTTGACTTTTGATCCTTGGACATCCGCCCATGTGTCATGCACCCATAGGAGGGACTTATTGACCAAGTCCACCTGCTATTTGGTAGGTAGATGGAGTGCACATGCCTAGGATGGTGTGTGCCCCATGTATATAAACACTGGAGTCCCATACGGATGGGACTCCAGGTTGCTTCTTAGATTCAAACTAGGTGACCCTTATCTATAAACTTTGACCAATCTAGGGTGCCATCTCAGGATGAATCTGTGGGGCTCTCATCTGATAGGATCAGGTGATGTCATTCCACCAATCAGATTTAGATCTAATTGCATGAAGCAACGCGATTGGTCGGGATGATGCAGCACTGCATGGCGTAGCAGGGTCTATAAATAAACCCTATCTGTGCCCAATCTCAAGAAGAGTTCCTCTTAGCCCATGCCCCAAGGCTGCCCCTCTCCATCCTCCATGCCATCTTCTGACCTTTTCTCTCCTCTCCATGCCCAAGGAAGTTGGGCTTCAGTTTGGTGCGATCCAGGCAAGAAAATGCTGACGAGAAAGGAAGAAGGCAGCACTACTGCAAAGACGACTGTTGATTTTTGAAAGAAGTTTCAAAGATCCTCCAAATCAGATCCAGATTTGATTTTTAGAGATGTGATAAAGAAGAAGAAGATCTCTAGATCCAATCTGAGTGGATACCGATAGAGGTCAGGTGCTTGCATGGCTAGATCCAGAACCTCAGGCAATCAGCAGAATCATGAAAGGGTAATCGGATTACCCAAATCAAGATAACATTAATTTAGATTTAATTTAATTTAATTTTCTTATTTATCATATTATAAAATCATATCTGAAAAGTATTAGATCTGATTTGGATCTAAGAGAAGATTTTTGAAATATGCCTCTTGATCAAATCAGATTTGAACGAATCTGATTTGGGAAATCTAATTTTCTCCTTCAACTGGTATCAGAACTAAGTTGTATAAAATTTATTTAGAGCTGATTTAATCTGATAAATTTATGATTTCAGATATCACATGAGATGTGATTAGATCTAGAATTAAAAAATTAAAATTAATCAATCTAGATCTAAAATTTATGAGATACATAACTAGACTAGGAATAGAATTATTCTATGTGTAGTCTAGTATAATCTTAATTTTTATTTGATTAATTATGATTTTAAGATCTATTTATTTACTATATTTTGATCATATAAATATTATAATCAGATCTAAAAATAGAAAATAAATTTAATTTATTTTATTCATATGAGATAGGATAGTTGCATGTTTAGACTAGTTGTAAAATAGTTCTAAAAAAGGTCTAGATTAAATTTTATTTGATGTGATTAAATTTAAATTTAATTTTTTAGATGATTATGAGATAATTTAGATCTAAAAAATATGCATGATATGATACATGTGATGTATGCAAAATATATTTTAATTAGATCAATTTTTATATGAGATATATGCTTAGATCTAATTAGTCTTGTAGATTAGTTGCATTTCTGATTAAGGCGTTCCCCTTGGCTGCCTGGTCATAAGAATAAAGTAGGATTTAAAGACCCTCTCCTCCCATTCGATGGGGTGTTCTTATGATGTGTAGGGGTGCTGCACGTTTGTCCTTAATCGAAAATTGAAAACTTATTTTCTACAAAATCTTAGATCCTGAAATCCTAGGATCTTATTTACATATTTTATTTATGAACCCTAAACTTAATTAAGAATTAAGATTATGAAATATTAATTAGATCTAAAATTAAGAATTTTAGATCTAAGACATATTCACAATATTGGGTTCGGGCTTGGGTAGCTCAATTAGGTCTAGCAGTTGATCAAATCGAATCAACAGTTGGTTAGATGGGATCAACACTGCTAAAATTGACCTGCCTAATATGATTAAGTCTGGGTCAAGATCGAGTCACGTGAGTGATCGATCAATCTAAGACCTAATTAGGCTCAGTGGTTAGAGTCTGGATTGAGGCTAACCCAATTGGTTCTAGCTCAACAATTTGGTGTCTAAGGTAAGTTTGGCAGATATGATCGACTGATTTTTAATTGGGAGCTACTCGACTTGAATACGTTCTTATCGAGTTAATGGCATATCTCTTCCATCGGTCTCACTTACCTAGCCATGTTTGTTGGCTCAGTTCTGATCTGAGGTGGTCAATAATCTCAGCTAACCCATGCCACTAGGTTAGTCATAATGGTTATGACTATGTCAAGTCTAGTTTAATGAGACCTGAATCAAATCTCCCTAAGAAAAGATTAAGTCTAAGATCTTCCACCATTACAGATGTGCGGGCCCTTCCCGAGGTTGATTGCTCTCGACTGGTTATAGTGGCTCAGTTGTACTGGAAAGATGCAACCATGTCTATTAGGCATTGGATGCTACAAGCTGGATGATGGATTGGGCTCAATATTTTGGATACGGTGAGAAATCCAATTAGAAATCCAATCTGTGCAAATGGTGGGTTTGACTTAACTAAGGAGTGGATCAATATTCTGGACATGGTGAGATTCATGAATTAGAGATCAAGTTTGGATGCATCATGATAGAGAATCATTGAACAAGAGTTGTCACTCATTGGCTAATCCATCATCGATAACTGTTAGGTGAGGTGATGAGTAAGTTGGTGGGATCGCACCACCCACTAAAAATTAATAATTATGGAGATTTTTGCATCTCTACAGAGGAAGTATAGGGATCCAAGAAAATAGTGGGAGCTAATTTGTTTAAAAATAAAATTTCTAAACAAATTGATTAAGTCTTAATTACAATATCTAACTAGAAATTTTGACTCTCTATAGAAAAATATCTGCATCCAACCCATTAGCACGAATCCTGGACACCCATAGACTGATCGAACTAAATTATAAGGATTGGCTCCAAAGCTTCAAAATTATTTTGGATTTCGAGAAGTTAACTCATGTACTGGATCAGGATCCTCCCACCTTACCAGCTCGTCCATCCATTGAGCAGAGAGCGTCTCTAGATAAGTGGACAGACTATGATAACAAGGCCAGATACTACATATTGAGCTCGATGTTTGATGAACTTCAGTGCCAACATGAAGATATCAGGACTGCTCGCTAAATGTTGGCTCACCTACAGAAGATGTTTGGTGAACAAAGTCGCATAGCCAAGTATCAAGTCACTAAACGACTATTCAAGGCTAAGATGCGTGATGGGCAGTCAGTCTAAGATCATTATCTGATGATGATCGAGGACTTGAAAGAGCTTGAGAAGCTCGGAGTGAGGTTGGACTTGGATTTGTAGAATGATATAATTCTACAATCCTTGACTGATGCGTATGGGCAGTTCATCATGAACTACCATATGCATAAACTTCAAAATTTCTTGGCCGAACTTATGAATATGCTGGTTACTGCTAAGCTTTCTATGAAAGGTTCTAAAGGCTCAGTACTTGCTATGGAATGGACTTCTTCTAAGAGAAAGTCTTTTGGAAAGAAGAAGTCTGCGAAAAAATAGAAGGTGGAAGGAGGAAAGAAGAAAAAGGTATAGCTGAAAAGGAAAGCCGCTGACAAAGGAAAGTATTTCTATTGCAATAATGACGGCCACTGAAAATGGAACTGTCCTACTTACTTGGCCGCCCTAAAGAAGAAGGAGGCAGGTCCTTCTGGAGGTATGCTCATTATTGAGTCTAACCTTACGGTTTCTTCTACATCTAGTTGAGTGCTTGACTCTAGTTCTAGTGCATACTTGTGCACTTCCATGCAGGGTCCTAAGGATAGCAGGAGGTTGAGGGATGGTGAGATGATCCTGCATGTCAAAAATGGAGCAAGAGTTGCTGCCGTGGCCATGAGAACATACCCTCTTTGACTACCATCTGGTTTAGACTTAGTGTTAGAAGACTATTATTATGTGCCTGCAGCAAGTAGAAATTTGATTTCTATTTCTTGTTTTGCATTAGAAGGCTATGTAATTAGTTTTCTTAAGGACCATTGTAATATTCTTTATGAAAGAAATAAAATTATAAGTGGTTTTCTTATTAACGGTCTTTATCAGTTACATATTGATGTATCTATTTTTAGTATCGAGTAAATTATGAATACCATAAAATGACCTAGGGATAGTCCAAATGATAGATATTTATGGCACCTAAGACTAGGTCATATAGCAGAAGATAGGGTTAACAAATTAGAGAAAACTGGGCTATTGAGTCCGTTGACTTTCGAGTCATATCCAATTTGTGAATCCTGTCTTTATGGCAAAATGACTAAGCTTCCTTTTGTAGGACATGGGGAAAGGGCCACGGATCTTCTTGTCCTAGTGCATATTGATGTGTGCGGCACATTTGATGTGCCGGCTAGAGGCAACCTAGTCTACTTCATAACCTTTACCGATGATTTATCTAGGTATGGGTGTGTGTATCTTATAAGATACAAGTCTGAAGCCTTTGAAAAGTTCAAAGAATTCAGACATGAAGTAGAAAAGAAAATTGGAAAACCCAATAAGATTCTTTAATCAAATCGAGGAGGTGAATATCTTAGTCGGAAATTTTTGGACTATCTCAAGAAAAATGGCATAGTCTCTAAATGGACTCCACCTGGAACACTTCAACTCAACGAAATTTTAGAATGGAGGAACTAGACCCTATTAGATATGGTCCGATCCATGATGAGCTTCATAGACCTTTCTGATTTCCTTTGGGGATACTGTTTGTTAACCATAATATACTTAGTGAATAGGGTTCCTTCTAAAACTGTTCCTACCACACCGTATGAGATATGGCATGGTAAGAAACGAATTCTGAGTCATCTCAGAATTTGGAATTGTTCGGCTCGTGTCAAAAGACAACAAGCAGATAAGTTAGACTTTAGGTCCTTTAGAGCTCGATTTATAGGATATCCTAAAGAGTCATTAGGATATTATTTTTACATTCCAGAAGATCATAATGCAATTATGAGTCGACATGCCATTTTTCTTGAAAAATAGTTTATTCAAGATGGTGTTATTGGAAAGCAAATCAAGCTCAACGAGAAAGTCTCACAAGAGCAACAAGCTAAGGACCTAACGGAACTAAATCAAGTTGAGCCAATCCATCACTACCTCCTCCACCTCGTATATCGAAAAGGATTTACCATCCCCCTGAGTGGTACTTAGGTACTATTTCAGAGGATGTAGAAAAAATGTTCCTCATAGGTAATGGGATTCATGATGATGATCCTAAAACCTATAATAAGGTGATATTAGATATCGGCTTCGTAAAATGGTTAGAGGCAATGAAGTCAGAAATTGACTCGATGCACTCAAACCAAGTCTAGACCCTGGTAGATCCACCAGAAGGTATAGTACCTATTGGGTGTAAATAGATCTACAAGAGAAAGATTGGTGCAGATGGAAATGTGGAGACATTCAAGGCTAGATTAGTGGCAAAAGGTTATAGTCAATGCGAAGGCATTGACTATCAAGATATCTTTTCGTTAGTAGCTATGCTAAAACCCATCCACACATTGCTTGCTGTTGCAGCCTATTTTGATTATGAAATATAGCAAATGGACATGAAAATGGCATTCTTAAATGGATATCTTGAGGAAGATATTTATATGGAACAGCCGCTAGGTTTCACATTTGATGATAAAGATCATAAGGTATGCAAACTGCAAAGGTCCATATATAGACTTAAGCAAGCATCTCGGAGCTGGAACACTAGTTTTAACGATGTGATCAAACTATTTGGTTTCATCAAAAATGAGGAGGAGCCATGTGTCTTCAAAAAGGTCAGTGCGAGTGCTATTATCTTCCTTGTATTGTATGTGGATGACATCCTCCTTATTGAAAATGATATTCCCATGTTGACCATGGTTAAAATGTGGTTATCTAAAGAATTCTCCATGAAAGACCTAGGAGAAGCATCCTTTATTCTAGAAATTAAGGTCTATAGAGATAGACCGAATAGGATGCTAGGACTTTCACAGCAAATGTACATAGAAGAAGTGCTAAAAAGGTTTAGCATGGAAAACTCTAAGAGGGGTTTAGTACACTTCAGACATGGCATTCATCTTTCCAAGAAGATGTTCCCTAGCACACCTGAGGAAATAAAATGCATGAGCAAGATCCCTTATGCTTCAGCAATAGGGAGCCTCATGTATGCCATGTTATGTACACGACCTGATATAGCTCATGCTGTGAGTGTCACTAGCAGATATCAATTGAATCTAGATGAAGAATACTAGACTTCTGTAAAATATATTCTTAAGTACTTAAGAAGAACTAAGGATATGTTGTTGGTCTTCGATAATGGAGAACTCCAAGTCTAGGGTTATACAGACTCGGATTATATGTCCGATATAGATGATCGAAAGTCGACATCTGGGAGTTTGTTTGTGTGTAATGATGGAGCTATCAGTTAGAAAAATTTCAAGCAGATAGTAATAGCAGATTCCACCATGGAAGCAGAATACATCGCTGCATTAGTAGTTGCAAAGGAGGCATTCTGGTACAAAAAATTTGCCATAGAGATCGGAGTGATGCCATCAGATGCCATTCCTCTGTATTGCGATAACAATGGCACCATAGCCCTTGCTAAGGAGCTGAGGTCTCACCAAAAATTCAAGCACATCGAGCGGCGATACCACCTCATCCGCGATTACCTCAAGAAGGATTACGTCGAGGTTAAGAGAGTCGACTCAGCAAACAATACGGCAGATCCGCTTACAAAGTCATTAGGCCAGCAGAAGATCGAAGCCCACCTTGAGAAGATGGGACTTAGATTTATAGCCAATTGGCTTTAGGTCAAGTGGGAGTTTGTAGATATGTGTGCCCTAGAAGCTAGAATTGGCTGACATTTATAATACACTTCTAGGGGCAAAATTATAATTTTGACTATAAATAATAAAATGAGTTATTTTCTATCACATATATGTATTTAATGTCTGTGATACATCCCTTGAGTTAATGGTAATGATAATTCTTATTTCCAAGAGTTGAAAATTTAAGACATGAATTTTCATTTATTAACTCATAAAAGACTCCTGACCGTAGGATCGTCATGAGGATGGTGATTGATCCAGAAGGTTAGTGTACAATTACTTCTTCATATTAGATGAGTCTTGAGTCTATGGTACAAAGACACCAGAGTGAGAGTACAGGTACTCGTTAGAGAACGAGGGCACTGAGCGTAACCACCTCGAGTAGTCATAAGAATGTCTACCTTCTCGTCGATGACTGACTCGAAGCTGTAGTGGTGTGTCTGGTTCTTTGACCTAAGGTGCATCAGTAGTTCACCTTGAGGGTGTTATAGTTTGACTACACCATGACTCGATCTCCTAGCCATTCGAAATCATGAGGTGTATGTTGGCTACAGCATGTTCATTGTAGGAATTGAATTGCACCAAGATGGAATCTATCTACCTCGGTGGATGAGGAGCAGTCCTATGATGATCACGAGAATCAAGTCCATAAGCCCATGGCCATGGCAGAGAGTGAAATAATAGAAAAAATTTCTATTAAGGTTTTCACATCGAACTTGATTCAAATGATTAAATCATATAATAGGAATTAGGGTTTGACGAGTTCACCTTAACCCTAATTTGATCGGGGCTCAAGATAGAAGAACTTAATCACACAAGTAGCTGCACCAAGAGGTTCATTTTAGTTTTGATGGGTTGCCACCATATACTGCTATGTGTCACTAGTGGACTTTGGGAGCAATTAGAATGATTTAGATGATCGATCATTCTAGTTGTCTGAATCAGAAGAGTTCTGATCCAACGAAAGGAGTTTCGATGATATCAATGATGGAGATCATGATATATCCCATTACCATACAGAACTGAACCTAACTGAATCACACAAACAAGGATTTGGATCTGGATATCATCAATTAGACTAACCCAGTTCAATTAATTTGAATTAGATTCAATTAGGTTCAAGGAAATCGTGCTAGCACACGATTGAGCCTAACATTCTCCTTTTTCTATCATTAAAAGTTATCTCGACTGAGTCAAATGTATGTGCGCTTACTCAGGTACCTTTACTTGATCTGACTGGAGCTTGTCTAGGTTAGAAAAGGATTATCTTAATTTATGAGATAAATTTAAGACAACACCTACCATTTTCCGTCACCTGCTAATTCTTATCCTTTGACTTTGGTCAAATGTTGACTTTTGACCCTTGAACATCTGCCCATATGTCATGCACCCATAGGAGAGACTTATTGACCAAGTCCACCTACCATTTAGTAGGTAGATGGAGGGTGCATGCCTAGGATGGCATGCACCCCATGTGGATAAACACTGGAGTCCCATATGGATGGGACTCCAGGTTGCTTCTTGGATTCAAACTAGGTGATGCTTATCTATAGACTTTACCAGTCTAAGGCGCCATCTAAGGATGAATCTATGGGGCTCTCATCTGATTAGATTAGATGATGTCATTCCATCAGTTAGATTTAGAACTCATTGCATGATGCAACGCGATTGGCCGGGATGATGCAGCACTGCATGGCATAGCAAGGTTTATAAATAAACCCTATCTACGCCCAACCTCAAGAAGAGTTTCTCTTAGCCGACATCCTAAGGTTGCTCCTCTTCCTCCTCCATGCCATCATCGGATCCTCTCTCTCCTCTCCACGCCCAAGGAAGTTGGCCTTCAGTTTGGTGCGATCTAGGCAAGAAAAGGCTGACGAGAAAGGAAGAAGGCAACACTATTGAAGAGATGACTGCTGATCTTTGAAAGGAGTTTCGAAGATCCTCCAAATTAGATTCAAATTTTATTTTTGAAGATGTGATAAAGAAGGAGAAGATCTCTAGATCCAGCCCGAGTGGATATCGGTAGAGGCTAGGCGCTTGCGTGGCTAGATCCAGAATCTTAGGCAATCAGCAGGATCATCAAAGGATAATCGAATTACCCAAATCAAGGTAACATTAATTTAGATTTAATTTAATTTAATTTTTTTATTTATCAAATCATAAAATTAGATTTGAAAAGTGTCAGATCTGATTTGGATCTAAGAGGAGATTTTTGAAATATTCTTCTCGATCCAATCAGTTTTGAATGAACCTGACCCGAGAAATCTGATTTTCTTCTTCACGGGTTTGGTACTTCAAGTACAGACTCATCAGATATTCGAGTTTGGATCTGATATCAGTAATTAAAATTGAATTCAATTTGAATATATAGGTTCCGATCCGAATCTAAAATATTGATAGATCTAGTCCACAGTCGCCGACATGGCACTGAAGAAAAAAGTGCAGGATTTGCCATACTACTTTCTAAAAATGTTTGAAAAATAGCAATGATGTAGTGGAAAATAATTAATCTAATTAATTATCTACTGATCAAATCAGATTATTTAATCCTATACATTAAGATCTCAACATAATATGCATGCATACGTCAATAGATCTGAAAATAAAACTATGTAATAAACTATTTACTACATCTACGTATTCAAAACATAATACCTTTTTGCGGATAGTCGATCACCACAATCTGAGTCCATCAAATAATGATCTGGTATCATATCATAGCTACACAGATGTCCGGCCTCTATGGTTGGTCCACATGAAGATCCTGATCCCGATCAACCCCACTGGAGTGCTAGCTCCTCGCCGGGGCCTTCGATGGCTGATCATGATCGATCCAATCGATCATATATATTCTTATTTCTTAAATATTCTAAAAAATTACAACATAAATATTGGAGGATGATGAAGATGTGTTTCAAATTTGGTGGCAATCCGATGCTCACAGCACTCGATCTCTCCACCCAAACCTAGATTCCCAAATCTAGGATTTCACTCGGCCCAAAAATATTGACATACTAAAAATCCTATCATGCCCTCTCTGTGTAGAATTTTTTCATGAAATAAGTTTTTATGGAAAGATAACTTTTAGGTCTATAATCCTTATTGAGATTATATCTAAAAATTGGATATCCTTAGAGGTGAATTTCATAAGAGAAGACAGGCATAAAGGAAAAGAAAAGTGTTGCAGGATCCTATTCACCTTCACTCTAAGATTTTTTTCACCCAAAACTAATGCCCAAACAGTCTAAACTTTTGACCACATAATGATAACCCATTCTCCTACATACACAAAAATTCACATAATTTATTGACGTGAATACCATGGGAAAATCAGATGAAAAATGATAAGGGTCGAGTGGTTGAGAGGTTTTAACCACTCACTTGATTTCAAAAATCAAATGAGCCTCTTATCCTTATCCAACGCCCCCTCCCATGTGTTTGACACACAGAAGGACTCTCCTTCTATATGTACATTTTTATTTCTCAAAAAATATTCAACAAACAAAAGGGAGGGCATGGGAAGCAGAGTGGAAAAGTAAAAAATGGTGGGCGCATGAGAGAATTTGAATTCAAACTTCATTTGACTTGGTCCTAATTGGTTTCAACCAAACTAATTAATTTAGATCCAATTAAACCTAATTAAATCTAATCAAATTAGGCTTAGTCTAATCTAATAAAATTTTAATCAAATTAGAAACTAATTAGATCTACGTCCTGATCAAATCAGGGTCAAAACTCCCATAGCGATTAGGTTATCTCATGACCTAATTGGATCAAATCCAATCGAATCAAATTAAATCAAACTTGATCGAATCCTCATTGCTTAATCAAATTAAGCTAATCAGTAATTAAATTACTAATTAATCCTTCAAAAAATATCTGAGTTCAAATCGAATGGGTTACTGGGCAATAGAGTCCTATCAACATAAAACTCTTGAAGAGTCCTAAATTAGTGGGACTCTTAAACCCAGTGTCCCAAATGAATCGAAATCATGATCATAGAGTCCCAGAATAGTAAAACTCTTGATTAGAGAGTCCTAGATGAGTAGGACTCAGAGTTTTGGTTCAGTAGGACTCTTGGTCACAGAGTTCCAATCCAGTGGGACTCTTGATCATAGTATCCAAGATTATTAGGACTCATGATCAAAGAGTCCGAGACAAGTAGGACTCAGAGTTCCAATCCAGTAAGGCTCTTGGTCACAGAGTCCCAGTCTAGTGGAACTCTTTGACTATAGAGTCCCAGACCAATGGGACTCTTGATCAGAGAGTCCCAAACAGGTCGGACTCAGAGTTCTAGTCTAGTAGGACTCTTGGTCACAGAGTCCCAGTCTAGTGGGACTCTTGACCATAGAGTCCCAGACCAATGGAATTCTTGATCAGCCATCAGATCAGATAGGAACTCCAAATGTGTGTGATCCCGTAGGTCCAAACCTAAGTTGATAGCACAGAAATTAATTTCCATACTAATCGAAATGACCATCTAGCAATGGTACCCGACGTTCGGATAGGTTGAATAATCAAAATCGCAACATTCAGAACCTATGCAAATATGGTTACCGTATAATTCATCCCTATGACCTCTATGTAATAAATGACTCAGGGTTAGACTGTCAACCCTAAAAAATACATCCTTGTCGTGTCTCAAAGTAATTAGTCCCGTGACTCCTCACTAAGACTACTCTGGCCAAGGTTTTGCTAAATTGAAACACAATTGAACACATCTCCTAAAATCAAGAGTGCTCAATCCCATCTTGATACACGCACCAACTCTACAAGTACTTGACTGTGCCCAGAAACCTTCCATCACTGAATTAGAAATTTAGATAGTCTGGCACCAAAACATAGTGAGTTGCTTGGAAGTCACCGTGGTGATCTAAGGTTGGAGGGACATTTATATCCATATTCCATTGAAGCTAATCTTGAAAGGAGAAAAGCCCCATAGTTGGTCACGTTCAGTGCAAATGTACCCATACATCTCACTTACATGCCATATCAGTATCTCAATACTCCTTAGTTATGAGGACAACCAACCTATATGGCACACAACGATCTATACTTGATAAACGTTGTTATCCTAAGCAACAATGTATCATTTGGTCATGAACTATTTAAGAACTAAATGACAAATCCTCCTTTGTTGAATCTAGATAGTCCTAAGGACTTCATCATGACATAGAAGTTTATTAGAAGACAATAAAATTTATGATAAAAAAGTTAAAATAACTTTTATTAATTTATAATTCATATATAATTATAAATATATGGCCCAACCATCAACAATCAAATGATTGGCTTTGAGACACATTTTCAACAATCTCTCACTTGGACTAAAGCCAATCGGTGCATTATCTAATACTTATCTTCGACTTAAAGTTATCAAACTCCTTCACCACAAAAGCTTTAGTGAATGGGTCGGTTAGGTTCTCCTTTCTATCGATCTTCTAAAGGTCAATATCACCTCGATCCATGATCTCTCGGACAAGATGGTAGCGGTGCAGAATATGCTTCATCCACTGGTGTGCCTTTGGTTCCTTCACTTGAGTAATGGCTCCAGAGCTATCATAATAGAGCAGAACTGGACCATCAAGGGAGGATGCTACTCCAAGCTCGGTGACGAATTTTCTTAGCCACATCGCTTCTTTGGCAGCATCTAATGCAGCGACATACTCCACCTCACAAACTAAATCGGCCATAGTATGTTGCTTGGAACTCTTCCAGCAGACGACCCCATCATTAAGGGTAAATATGTATCCCGATACACTCTTGCTATCATCATGATCGGACTGAAAACTAAAGTCTGTAAACCCCACAAGTTTTAAGTCCGATTCATCATATATAAGCCACTAGTCCTTAGTATTTCTTAAATGCTTCAAGATGGTTTTAACAACCTTCTAGTGATTCTCCCCTAGATTAGATTGGTATCTACTCACTATATCTAGTGAGTATGCCACATCTGGTCGTCGCATATATATCATGGCGTATGTTATAGAATCCACTGCTGAAGAATATAGTATTCTATTCATATGCTCTCTATCTGGAGGTGTTGTTGGATAATTCCTTTTTGAAAGAGAAATTCAATGGCCTATTGGTAGATAGCCTTTCTTGGAATTTTTCATGTTGAACTGTTTCAGCATAGTGTCAATGTAAGTGGACTAGAACAATCCAAGCAACCTTTCAGATCTATTTCCATAGATCTTCATCCCTAGGATGTAGGAAGCTTCTCCCAGATCTTTCATGGAGAACTGTGGTGATAGCTAGATCTTTATTCCTTGTAATGCAGGGACATCATTTTCGATTAAGAGAATGTCATCCACATACAATACTAGGAATACTATTGCTGGACCATTAGCCCATTTGTATATGCAGGGCTCTTCTTCGTTCTTAACAAAGCCATACGTTTTGATTGTTCTATCAAATCATATGTTCCAGCTCTGAGATGCTTGCTTTAGTTCATAAATGGACCTCTAAAGCTTACACACCTTATATTCATCTATGAATGTAAAACCTTCAGGTTGTATCATATACACCTCTTCATCCAACTCTCTATTCAAGAAAGCTATTTTTACATCCATCTGCTAGATTTCATAATTCAGATGGGTAGCTATGGCAAGCATTATCCGAATGGATTTGAGCATTGCCATAGGAGAGAATGTTCCGTCATAGTCAATACCATAATGTTGACGATACCTCTTGGCAACCAGACGGGCTTTATAGATCTCAACCTTTTCATCGGCACCTCTTTTTCTTTTGAAGATCCACTTACACCCTATGGGTTTTACCCCTTCGGATAGGTCAACCAATGTCCATACATCGTTGACCTTCATGGATTCCATCTTGGATTTCATGACCTCAAGCCATTTCTCAGAGTTGGATCTCTGCATTGCATCCATATAGGTGATTGGGTCCGATCGTTCTTATCAATTTCAATAGGATCTCCATTTCAGACTAGAAAATCATAGTATCTATCCGATTGATGTGGTACTCTATCAGATCTCCTTAAGGATACTTCTACAATGGATTCTGGGTCTGATCTAATCAGATCCAGCTCAGGTTTAACAACTTGTGTCCATTCTTTCACCTATCATACTTCATCAAGTTCGATCTTGGAGGCATTAGTTCCTTCACCAAGGAACTTCTTTTCTAAAAAGACTACCTTAAGGCTGACAAACACTTTTTGCTCATCAGCAAGGTAGAAGTAGTACCCTTTGGTTTCTTTTGGATAACCTATAAAACTACACTTATCAAACCTAGGTCTAAGCTTGTGTATCATCAAACATTTGACGTAGGTCGGACACCCCCAAATCCTAAGGTGTGAAAGCATTGGCTTACGCCCTGTCCATATTTCATATGGTGTTTTATTAATAGATTTACTCGAAACCCTATTTAGAATGTAACAAGCTGACTCGAGTGCATATCCCCATAGGGAGATCGGCAAACCAGCAAACCCCATCATGGATCGAATCATATCCAATAGGGTTCGATTTCTTCTTTTAGACACAGCATTATGTTGTGGTGTTCCAAGAGGGATCCATTAGGAGAGAATCCCGTTCTCCCCAAGATATATCAGAAACTCATTGGAAAGGTACTCACCCCCTCGATCAGATTGAAGAGTTTAATATTCTTTCTAGTTTGCTTTTCTATCTTATTTTGAAATAGTATGAATATTTCAAATGACTCTAACTTATGCTTCATTAAGTAGACATACTCATACCTCGATAGATCATCTATGAAGATTATGAAGTAAAAATATCCACCTCTGGCACTTGAGCTTATGGGCCCACATACATCCAAATATACTAAACTCAAGAGTTCAATGGCTCATTCACCTTTTTCAGTAAAAGGTGACTTGGTCATTTTACCAAGAAGATAGGACTCAAAGGTCGAAAGTGACTCACAATCACTAACCTCAAGAATTCCTTCTTGAACTAACCTGTTAATTCTATTCTTATTAATATGACCTAGCCTACAGTGCCAAAGGTAGACATCAGACACATCACTAATTCTAGGACATTTACTGAAGGATTGAACCATGTTAACAGGCATACAAAGTAAATAAATTTTATTATTCAATTATCCAATCAAAATTATAACACCATTCAAAATGATATTACAAAATTTTTTTTTTATTGATATTTCAAAATCATTCATGGCCAAAAGGCCTATAGAAATGACATTCAATAAGAAAGTTGGATAATTATGACATTCATTAAGAATAACTTTATTTGAATTGATTACAAGGTTCATGATTCCTAAAGCTAGAATTGGAACTTGTCTTCCATCTCCAACGTTCAGGAACCTCTCGCCTTGATCAAATCTTCTACTGATCTGAATTATAAATATAATAAGGGCTTTCAGTATCTAATACCCAGGTAATAGAATCAAAAAAGAAAGTAAGATGTTATCATATAATTATCTTGCCCAGCAACCATTTGCTTCTTTCTCAGTCTGTTCGGGTCCAGGAAGGCAATATACAGAGGACAGTTCCTCTTTCAATGCCCCTACTTCTTGCAGAAGCAGCACTATGCCTGGTTCGGTCAAGCTTGCACTTCTTAGTTTGACCTTGTGTAGTCATCCCAGCATGCGGCTGCACCTTCTTGTTCTTCTTCCCTTTCTTAAAGGATCGATGACTAGAATAAGACCCTCCCACTACATTCACCATCTCCTTGTGTAGTTGGTGATCCTTCTCAATGTTCTGCAGCAATCCCAACAAGTCGTGGTAGTTTGCTGCAGGCTTTGTCATTCTAAAATGAGTTAAAAAGGAGAGGAAGGACTTGGGTAAAGAATTAAGGATCGCATCCTTACTGAGCTACTCATGCAGGGGAAAGTCCAAATTGCTAAGGTGCTCAATCATCTCAATCATGTACAATACATGATCGGTGATCGAGGCCCCGTTCCTCATCCGAGCATTAAAAATGGCACAAGTTGTTTTTTGGTTTTCAACGTCATCCAGCATGCCAAAAGGGTCATTCAATATTTGAAGCATCTCCTATGGCTGGACATTTTCAAACCTATGATTGAACTCCTCATTCATTGCCGCCAGCATTATACATCGAATGGTGGTGCAGTCATTGAGCCACTTCAGATAAGTATCTCGGACTGCTTTCCTAGCGTTCGAAGTTGGCTCCTCAGGTGCTCGATCCATTACCACATAAAGGATCCACTCATGCTCTAGGATGATTTTCAACTTACGATACGAGCTATCATAGTTGGGTCCCATTAATTTGGCATGATCTAATAATGATCGGAGCGATAGATTAGTAGCCATGTTTGCATAAAAAGAAAAACCAAATCTAATTAGTATATGAGTCATTAATCCTAAAGACTTGGACTCCAGTCTAAAGGTCTTTTCACTATTTTATATGAATTGGTAGCCTCTACCTTTAATTTAAGAAATTACTCTAATTCCTTAGTGGGTACTAGAACCAACATAGACTACACATGAGTCCAACTTTGGTTGGTCAACCCATGTGCACCTATGGGTAGATTCAAAATCAATTGTTTCTCTAAACAACTTCTAATAACATTAATTTTGCCCCATAGACCTAATCAATAGGCTTTGGCCTCCACTGAAAAAGATTCGATTAGGTCTAACCATTAACATGACCACATTTGGTCTTATCTAATCAATAAATGATCAGGCCCAATTTTGGTCGGCCAACCTAACCACCATCAGAAAGACTTAACCAAATTTTCATTAGTCAATAATCACCAGGCCTTTGGGCCTCCAATGATCATTATACTAATGAACCCATTATCACTCAACTTAATGGGAGGCTATGATTTAGTTATCTATATAACAATTTCATTTTTAAGGACCTAATAATTTTAGAGGATTTAGTTAATCAATTTAAGAAAATTCAGCAAGCTAATTTCGATCCTCCCATTGACTTCACCAAGTCAGAAAAGAATCTAATCTAAACTGGCATTAGAAGCACCTAAATCAGTCAGACTGATTTACCTAATAGATATGGGTGAGCCCGAATCACCAAGTGATCTAATCAAAATCTAACTCACTAGGATAGCCAGATAAGCGAGATCAGTGAAGGGATATGCTATTAACTCGTCAAAGATCGAATCAGTGTGAGTAGCTCCTAATTAAAAACTACTGGTCAAACTGCCAAACTTATCTTAGACACCATCCAGTTCATTAGTTTTAATTTGACCAACCTAGTAATTTTTGATTCGACTGCGTAACCTTGAATCAAGTCGATTTGGTCCTTATTAAAGGCATGGACTTGACCAACTACAACTATTATAATTGAGTCTATAGAGTCCTTGACCTAATCTAAATTAATATTTAATTAGATTTGATTAATTCCTCTGAATTAGTCCATCTTTTAACTAACCTTAGGTCTAACCCAATTTATGAACCTAATTTAGCTAACCCAATAATCCATAAGTTTATGATTAATGACTTAGAGTCTTAATTTATAATTCTAGACACTAAATCATTATACTTAATTTTTAATTAAGTTTATGGGCTGAGGGTTAGGGTTCGGCATTTCAAAAATATTTTTAATTTTTAAAGGTTCTTTACAACTTAGCATTATTCACCAATTGAGTTGACTCATTTGAAAATTAAATCATCTCAATTTATAAACAACACTAATTGTAGTGTTTAATCTGAAACTATGTACACTACATAATCATGAAATCATGAATCAAACTTTATCTAATTATGCATTCATGATTATAAATTAGATTAAAGTCTAACATAATTAAATCATAAAAATATTAGATCAAATCTAGTAATTTCATGATTAATGATATAGATCATCAACGTACCAGGATAACCTTTTCACTGTAGGGGGGAAACCCTACAGCAAGACAACCTGCAGTTCATGCGATCTGAATTTTAATTTTTTAGATCTAATTACTCTAATTATTAGATTAATATTTAGATCAAATCTAAATTATTAATCTAAATATGCAAGCATATCATGTTTAAAGAACCTTGCTCTGATACCAATTGAAGAAAATAGTGCAAGGTTTGCCATGCTACTTTCAAAAAATATTTCAAAAATAGCAATGATGCAGTAAAAAATAATTAATTTAATTAATTATCTACTGATTATACTAGATTATTTAATCCTATACATTAGGATCTAAACATAATATGCATGCATACATCAATAGATCTGAAAGTAAAACTATCTAATAAACTATTTACTACATCTATGTGTTCAAAACATAATACCATTTCATGGGTAGTCGATCATCATAATCTGAGTCTATCGAATAATGCCCTAGTATCATGTCACACCCACACACATGTTCGGCCTCTATAGTTGGTCCATACGGAGCTTCTGATCCCGATCAGCCCCACTAGAGTGCTAGCTCCTCACTGGGGCCTTCGATGGCTGATCACTATCGATCTGATTGATCGTATACTTTCATATTTCCTAGATATTTTAAAAAATTATAACATAAATATTGGAGGATGATGAAGATGTATTTTAAATTTGGTGGCGATCCGATGCGCACAGCACTTGATCTTTTCACCTGAACCCAGATTCCCAAATCTAGGATTTCACTCGATCCAAAAATACTGACATACTGAAAATCCTATCACGCCCTCTCTGTGTGGAGTTTTTTCATGAAATAAGTTTTCATGAAAAGATAACTTTCACATATATAATTTTTATTTAAATTATATCTAAAAATAGAATATTCATAGAGGTAAAAATCATAAGAGAAGAGAGGCATAAAGAAAAAGAAAAGTGCTGCATGATCCTATTCACCTTCATTCTAAAATATTTTTTACCTAGAACTAATGCCCAAACACTCTAAAATTTTTACCACATAATGATAGCCCCTTCTCCTACATGCACAAAAATTCTCATAATTTATTGACATGAATACCATGGGAAAACTGCATGGAAAATGAGAAGGGTTGAGTGGTTGAGAGGTTTTAACCACTCACTTGATTTCAAAAATCAAATAAGCCTCTTATCCTTATCCAACACCCTCTTCCTTGTGTTTAACATGTAGAAGGACTCTCCTTTTGCATGCATATTTTTATTTCTCAAAAAATATTCAACAAACAAAAGGAAGGGCGTGGGAAGCAGAGTGGAAAAGTCAAAAATGGTGGGTGCATAGGAGAATTTGAATTCAAACTTCATTTGACTTGATCCTAATTGGTTTCAATCAAACCAATTAATTTAGACCAAATTAAATTAGATTAAACCCAACCAAATTAGGGTTAGCCTAATCTAATAAAATTCTAATTAAATTAAAAATTAATTAGATCTACATCCTGATAAAATCAGGGTCAAAATTTTCATAGCGATTAGGTCATCTCATGACCTGATGGGGTCAAATCCAATCGAATCAAATTCAATCAGACTTGATCAAATCCTCATCGCTCAATCAAATTAAGCTAATCGATAATTAAATTACTAATAAATTCTCCAAAAACTATCTTAGTCCAAATTGAATGGGTTACTGGACAATAGAGTCCTATCAACATAAAACTCTTGAAGAGTCCTAAATCAGTGGAACTCTTAAACCCAATGTCCCAAATGAATCGAACTTGCAATCATAGAGTTTCAGACTAGTGAAACTCTTGATCGAAGAGTCTCAGATGAGTAGGACTTAGAGTCCTAGTCCAATAGGACTCTTGGTCATAGAGTCTTAGTCCAGTTTGACTCTTGACCACAGTGTCCTAGATTATCAGGACTCATGATCAAAGAGTCCCAAACAAGTAGGACTCAGCATCCCAATCCAGTAGAACTCTTCGTCATAGAGTCCCAGTCCAGTAGAACTTTTTGATCATAGAGTCTCAGACCAATGAGACTCTTGATCAGAGAGTCCCAAATAAGTCGGACTCAGAGTCCTAGTCCAGTAGGACTCTTGATCACAAAGTTTCAGTCCAGTGGAACTCTTGACCATAGAGTCCCAGACCAATGAGACTCTTGATCAACTATCAGATCAGATAGAAACTCCTAATGTGTGTGACCCCACAGGTCCGATCCTAAGCTGGGAGCACAGAAATCAATTTCTATACTAATCGCAGTGACCATCTAGCAGTGGTACCCAACATTCGGATAGATCGAATAATCATAATCATAACATTCAGAATCTATGTGAATATGGTTACCATATAATTCATCCCTATGACCTCTATGTAATAGATGACTCAGGGTTAGACTGTTAACCCTAAAAAATACATCCATGTTGTGTCTCAAAGCAATTAATCCCATGACTCCTCACTAAGACTATTTGACAAAGGTTTTGCTAAATTAAAACATAATTAAACATAGCTCCTAAAATTAGGAGTCATGAATTCCATCTTGATATACACACCGACTCCACAAGTACTTGAATATGCCTAAAAATCTTTCATCATTGAATTAGAAATTTAGATCATCCGACACCAAAATATAATGAGTTGCTTAGAAGTCACCGTGGTGATCTCAGGTCGGAGGGGCATTTATACCCATATTTCATCAAAGCTAATCTTAACAGGAGAAAAGCCCCAGAGTTGGTCATGTTCAATGTAGATATACCCATACATCTAACTTGCATGCCATATCAGTGTCTCAACACTCCTTGGTTATGAGGACAACCAACTTATTGGCACACAATGATCTATACTTGATAAACGTTGTCGTCCTAAGTAACAACATATCATTTGGTCATGAACTATTTAAGGACTAAGTGACAAATCCTCCTTTGCTGAATCTAGATAGTCCTAAAGACTTCATCACAACACAGGAGTTCATTAGAAGATAATAGAATTTATGATGAAAAAAGCTAAAATAATTTTTATTAATTTATAATTCATATATAATTATAAATATATGGCCCAACCGTCAATAGACTGATAATTAACTTTGGGACATATTTTCAACAGGCATAGCCCAAGGCTACCACCACGACACGGCCCAAAAACTATGGTATGTAGATAATTATAATATTTATAATATTTATAATAAATACTTATAATATTTATTATAAATATTTTATAAATTATTATAAATATATATGATTAATAAATGATACTATAAAATTAAAAAAAAAATTATACCTATGGCCATAGAGAGTGGGTCACACCGAAAGCCCTGAGGGTCGTCGACGATGATGCTAGAGGTGGATGATGGCACTAGAGGTAACCTACAAAATAAAAGCAAGATAGTGAGATAGAGAAAAGAGAGAAAGAGGAAAGAAAGAGAGTAGGGGCGGTCGAAGATGGGGGCCCTAGGGGAAGGGGCATAGTGATGAGGAGGCCCGGAAGGCATAGTGATGGAAGGGTCGACAACTGGGAGGGGGAGCGGGGGGATGGGGGGGCCGGGTGGGGGTGGCTGGGAGGGGCGACCGAGGATGGGGGGAAGGAGGGGCGGTCGCAGGGAGGGTGGGGGTACCGAGTGGGGTGGTGGGGGAGGGGCAGCTGAAGATAGGGGTTGGGGGGTGGCAAGGTGGCGGGGGAGGGGCAGCCTGGGATGGGGGGAAGGAGGGGGTGGCTTGGGGGAGGGTGGGGGTGGGGGGGGTCGGGGGGGGTGACGGGTGGTGGGAGGAGCGGTCGGGGATGGGGTGGAAGAAGGGGCAGCCGGGGGAGGGTGGGGAGGTTGGGTGGGGGTGGCACGTGGCAGGGTGGAGCGGTCGGGGATGGGGGGCTTGAGGGGGAGGGGGAAGGAGGGGTGACGCCAGTCGAGGGGGAAGGAGTGGCGACGCCGGCCAGGGGGGAAGAAGCCTCACCGATGATAGAGAGGAGGGGGAGAGGCAGAGAGAGAGATCGAGCACGCATGGGAGGAAAGCAGAGAAAATTTGAGAATTTTTAACCTAACCTACGATAGTGATTATTGAACCACTGTCATAGATCTACGACAGCAGTTATCCAAAACAGCTGTCATAGATCTATAGCAATAATTTTTGATAACCATTGTCATAGGTTGGAAATAATTTTTTTCTTATTTTTTTTCTAAATATTATATAATTTTAAAATTTAATGTCCATCTTCATTATTCATTATCTAAATAATTATCATTAGAGTGTCGTCGCAAAAGATCGCCTAGATTCGATGGCCCTAGCTTCATTGATTAAAAAAATTTGATTTCGATGATCATGAACGATGACACGATGATCTGATAGATGGAGACCTTTGATAGGTTCAAAAATTTACAACAATGATCTCGATGATGTTTGTAGCATACTAGCAAAGTTCTACTTCAATCGGATATCGTTATCATGGTCAATTTAGTACGAAATGATTTCGACCATTAAATTAGAAATGAGCGATCAAAGGGTTAAATGACGTCCGATTATGAGATAATTTTTTAGTTAAATGATCTTTGTTATAATTTTAAATATTTTATATGGTGATGATAGTAAAATTTAAATCATTTTTGTATAAACTGTTCATGTTAAGCAGATATTGTAAAAGCACGAGCATAACAACCAGTGAAGTTCCAGAATGGTTATTAGGAGACGTATAGTTTTAGATCGTTCTTCATCTCATGAGTTGAATTTTATAATCACCACCATAAAAAATAATTAAAATAGTAGCCAAGATCATTTATAAAAAAAATTATCTTATAATCGGATATCGTTTGGTCCTTTGATCACTCATTTATTATTTAATGATCGAAACTAACCTATACTAAATTAACTAAGATAACAATATTCGATTGAAGTGAAACTTTGATAGTATGCTACAAACATCATCAAGATCATCATTGTAGATTTTCAGATCCATTAGAGGTCTCCATCTATCAAATCATCGCATCGTCATTGGTGATCATTCAAATAAAATTTTTTTGATCGACGAAGCTAGGGCCATCGGATCGAGGCAATCTTATGCGATGACACTCTAATGATAATTATTTAGATAATGAATGATAAAGATGGACATTAAATTTTAAAATAATATAATATTTAAAATATATATATATATGATAGTGATTATAATTAACCGCTATCATAAATAAGCTTATAGCAGTAGTTCCTACTAACCATTGCTATAGGTCCGACTTATGGCAGCAGTTTCACTAACTGCTGCTATAGGTTTGACCTATGGCAGCAGTCACAATGAATTGCTACTATAGTTCTGACCTATGGCAGTGGTTACAATGGATCGTTGCTATAGGTCCGACCTATGACAGCGGTTAACGAAAATCGCTGCCGTAGGATCTATGATAGCGATTTCAAAAATCACTACCATAGTATTCACTGCCATAGAACTTTTTTGTAGTAGTAAAATCCAAAACTAACTTTCATCAAAGAGAGATATGAGGCACAAGGGGCTTCTGATGACGTGATGTATCCCATGCCCAACTTCAGAAAAGTTGGCATGGGCATGGGGAAAGGTGGCATGGAGAGGATACATGGTGCAAGGGAGAAGTCCTAGTTAAACTAGGACTTCTTGCTTTGACTAGTCAAAGCTATTCTTAAGCCCAATTAAAATAGATCTTAATGCAACCTAATCAATAGTGTTCCTAATCCAATTAGAAATCTAATTAAATCTAATTAAATCTAATTTAATTTTAATTTTAAATTTTTAATTAAATTAGAAATTAGGTGCACTCAATGTTGGAAAATATGTAGGATTTCATGCATATATTTCAAACAAATTTTTCAAAACAAGACGTAGTGGAAGATATAGATTAAACTATTTAATCTAATAATGCATGTGATCTAATCACTAAACCCTACATCTAGGACCTATGACATATTAAGATGTAATCATAAATCTAAAAAATAAAATTAGGTTGGTATTGATCATATCAATACCATAGATCTAAAACTAGTCTAGAAACCCTAGATCTTATTTAGGTCAAGAAAAGATCGAATATCTTACCATCGTATGGGTTGAGAACACCATGATTGATTCCATTGTTGTCCTTATTGCTTGAAGCCGCATAACATGTCCAACCTCTACAAGTTGTCCACACAAAGTCGTCACTCTAATTGGAGGTTTGTTGAACGAAGATCTGCTTGAAGTATTAGCTTCTCGTAGATCCCTCCCGATGGTCAATCTTGAAAAATTATCTTCGGATCCCTTAGACACTCCAAGAGACAAAGATCAAAAGGAGTATTAAGAGAAAAGTCCAATCCTTAGATCTTCCAAAAATAAGAAAAATAAAAACTTGAAGAAAGATCATAAAGAGAAGACACATCTTCTCTTTAGGACATCAACCATTGATGTCCTAAACAGATCTACAAACCTTGATAAGAGGAGACCTTCTCCTCTAGCATTTTCCCATGCTATTTCTCTATTTCTCTTTGATTTTTCTCATGGAAAAATCCTACAAAAATTGAGAAGAAAATTTTTCTCAAAGAAATCCTAACAGAAGACTATCTTCTCTTCTTTTCTTCTCATTAGGACATGATCATATCAAATCCAGAAGAAACCTTAATGGCCAAACAACTTGGAGCATTAATCATCCCATGCCCTCTCTCTTTTGTTCTCTAATTTTTCAGTGAAAAAAATCTTACAAAAGATAGAAAAATAAGTCCAGAAATAAATCCTAAAGAGAAGACCTTCTTCTCTTCCTTTGTTCTCATCAGGACATGAACCTTTCATGTCCTAATGAGACCACCATTCCCAAATCCTTAAAGCACCAAAACTCCCCATGCCTTCTCTCTTTTTTCTCTACCTTTTGAATGGAATAATACCAAGTTTCTTATGCCCCACTTCAAGAGAATAGGAGATGCCACAAATATAGGGGAAGACTAGGTCGAAAGACCTAGTCAAACAAGGAAGTTAGGGGGGCGTCCAACTCTTGGGCGCCTGCCCATAATTTTTGGGCATGAGGATCAGAAACCCAACACACAAAAGAAACAAAAAATGGTGACAAAAAAATTGTGAGCATGGGAGAAAAAATTTCAATGGGAGAGGAGAAGAGTTTTAACAAATTAAAACTCTTAGTTTGACTCATGATCATTCAAACTAACTTCCAAATACGACCAAGTCAACTTTTTATCCAAATAACCAGCTATTAGGCATGGAAGAGCTTTCTTAGGCATGGGAAAATATATGTAGACATCAGGAAATAAAACCAAAAGGTGGGCATGGGGTTTTCTTCTTAGGCGCAAGGGAATAGGATGAGTCCTAGTCCAACTAGGACTCTCCAATGTAGACTAGGTCAAAGCCCAATTTAAATCTTATTTAAATCAAATTAAATGCAGCCCAATTAAGGATAATCCTAGTCCAACTAGCAACCCAATTAAATCAAATTAAATTAAAATTTAAATTTAATTTAAATTCTAAATCAATTAAAAATTAGGTGCACTCAAGTTCTAGTCTAACAAGGAATTATTTTTTCTTTGGAATTGACTTATCCAATAAACCAATTGGACTTTATTGGTGTAGAAATCTATGAGAATGCTAGAGGTAGTTGGAGTTGAGAAGGTGAGGCTGCCAACAGGACTTGCAAAGTAAAGTCCAAACCAGAGGTGGGTGCCTCCGGTAGGATCCTCCGATGCTCAAGTTAATTCTCCAACCAACTGGAATGGAGTGCTCATAAAATAAAGCAGTAGAGTAATGGAAAGGAGAAGAGAGCTTAGGAAAAAATGTATAATAAAGTAGTAAAGTAATGGGAAGGAGAAGAGAGCTTAGGAAAAAATGTATCTTGAGGATTTCTTTTATAGATGAAGCATGTAACAAACTAATGATGATAGCTGTAACCATCTAGTAGTGGGCCACTAGAGCCACGGGAAGTTTGTTATGGAGGATGAGTTATTGTTTGTCATGACTTGTAGGTGGTGGAGATCTTCTTGTTGAAGTTTGGACATAGGTTGGAGACTTCGGTGTGTGCGATTGACTTATGGCCGGTCGAGGTTTGTTGGAGGCAACGTCTAATTACTTTAAGAAGTTTGGAAGCTTTCTGGATTGTGCACAAGTGGATGCCCCCTGAATTGAGATCTAAGGCTTTTGTGCTCCATCCTTCATGGAGCGATCGTTATGTATCAGCAACTTGATGAGATTCTCTTGGATGGTACCCACCAATAGGCATGGTAGGGATTAAGTAGGTCCGTGACTGGAGTGTGACTGGAGGACTTCATCTGGAAGGATTCGTGATTGGAAGAATTCGCCCGAAAGGAGCACAACTAGAGGAGTTCAACTATTTTCCAAGCTTGTCGCCAATCAAGGTTGGGATAGCCAAACATGGGTCCTGCCATTCATCTCAAGTTGAGAAGTAAGATTACTTAAATAGCAGTTCTCCTTTACTCTTCGAGACCATCTATCTGGACTTCAACTTATCTTCAATGAGTTCTATGGCATGGACTTGTTGTCGAGAAGGTCGGCAGGTTCCTTCAGAATGGGAGCCGGTGGCTAAGGACTTTGGCAGGGTTATTTTATCCCCAACACTTAGCTGAAGAAAGCATGACTAGAAGGAGTGCATCCAAAAGAAGTCTACCTGGAAGGAGAGTGACTGAGCCCTGAGCTTGCTATTTCATTTTTAGTCATAAGGCGAGGTTAGTATAACAACAATTCTACTTTACTATTCAAGATCATGTCGTCGGACTTTCATGTGCTGTTGAGAGGTTCTATGGTATGATCTTGTTACCAAGGGGATTGATGAATTCCAATGGATGAAGGTCGGTGGCTAAGGACCTTGGCCAAGGAACTTCGGCGAGGATTATTTTTTCCAAAATACTTGTCCCCCTACTCCCAAGTTTGAATTTCAAACAAAGAGAGTACAAAAAAGTTGTTGAAGTCGAAGTCCCTTGCTCGCTTTCCACTCTTGGAGAATAAATCCTTTTGCCTTTTTCTGAATTAATGTCGAAGTTTAATGTCGAATAATATGAAAAGATAAATTCCCTCAAAAATCCATCTATCATGAAGCTCGAAGTATGGCATAATTATTATTCTGTCAGATGGTAGGTGCGAGTGGGATGCATGGCGGGCTAGGGTTAGCTGAAGGAGTTCTACGATCATAACTTCCTCTAGTTCTGTTCTCCTATTTAAATCTCTCCTTCTTCTGTGGCCTCTCACCTTCATTTGTGCACTCCTTCTTCCTCTCTTTTCTCATTTTCCATCATCCCGAGTGCTCCATCCTTGTTCGTCCTATTCTCTTGCGATGTCTCTGACCATTGGCGTTCCTCTCGACTGTTCTCCATCTTTTTCAATCTTCTCTCCCAATTTTTTTATCAACCTAAGTTAGTCTCTCATCCTTGTCCTCTTGATTTTTGGGCTTTCCCATTTTTTTCTTTTTTTTTGAACCTCCCTAGATTTTTCTAAGTAGGTTTTTGTCGTGCTTCTTTTTCAAATTTTCTCTATCCTTTTTCTTTGGATTTTTTTGGAGATTTTACCAAATTTTATTTGATCTAAATATTGTCTAAAATTTCTTGGTCTAGCGGTTCTAGAAGTCCAATTGACCCAAAACCCCAAAACCTCGAGACCAAAAAGGGACCTGACCCTAGGGCAACAACTTGGCCAAACTTCATATTGGGAACAATCCCTTGTTCCCTAACCACTGAAGATGTATCATTGAATAGGATCCAGTACAGGATGCCTACTGAGTATGAGTTGAAACTTTCTGGATCGAGCGACTGAGCTTGCACCCCTCCTCTAGGTTGGTTTTGCTTATATTTTGAGGCCTTCCGTGCTGGATTAAGGCTTCCTCTCCCTGTTTTTTATTATAGCTCTTTTTCATTTTCTACATATCTCTTTAGCTTTTGTAGTGTCAAACTCTTTTAGATTCATAATAGGATTTCTTGCTCTCTGCATATCCATCAAATTTTGGCCTACTATTTTACTTTTTTAAACTTACTTTATCTTTAAGCGTCATCCTACTATAAAGGACTGATGGTATGTTTCACTCCAGTTTGGAAAGAAGGGGTTGCTCAAGGGTGCCCCTCCTCTATCCATAATTGAAAAGGAAAGTTCATCTTTGTTTCTTGCCCGACCCTACTTTTAGGACTTCCTTCGTGAAAAAATCTGAGGGACTCAGTCTGCCGACCCTCGAGGTTAGAAAGAAAGGATTGAAAGTTGGTTGGCAAAATTAAGGATTTTCGAACTCCTCTTATGTCCGAGCTAATAAAAGAGCAAACTCTGTTCAACCTCAGCCTTAGCCTCCTGAATCTAATAGATGTACAGCTAAAGTTGGTGGGTTACCCACTTCTTCTTCTTTCTTTTTTATGATCGTACTTTTTTTTCATTGCAGAAATGGATGCCCAAGCGGTCAAAATGCTCATAAGGGGGCTTCCGACCCACAAGAGGAAAGGGAAGGCACCAAGCAAGAGCTCAAGAAAAGCAAGGGTTGGTGTTCCAACCTCCACGACCCCCGTCAGTTCCATGGGTACCCTCGAAGTTGCTCCCAAAGTTGAAGCTCCTCTTACTATCGAGTTTGGCACTGCTATCGAGGCCATCGATCCTCCGATGCCGTCGAGCCCTCCCATCGAGGCCCACATTCCAGAGCCTCCCCCGGAGGAGAGAAAGAGGTAGGGAAAAAGAAGACCAAATGGATCTTAAGAAAGTTACAGTGGAAGGTCCACCACAATGGGCCCAATAACTCCAACAAAGAAATAGAAAAGAACCCCTCCAATAATCATGAAGTCGTCAAAATTTTGGTCGACGGGTTTACCATATCCAAAGTTATAAATAGAATCGTCGATGCTGATATCGACCAACGTGCTTGAAATTCGCTAGGATCCTTTATTGAGGTAGTCACTTCATCCTTCTTTTTTTCTTTAAATTTTTCAATGTTTATTTATCCGCATAAACCATTTCATCATCATACATATATTTTTTAAATAGATAAGCCATCAACTGCTTGGCTACATCAGATCACTGAACTGCTTGAGATAAAAGCTGGTGAAGGCCCAAGAAGATCATCAGGCCAAAGTTGAGCACCTACTTAAGGAGAGGGATGAGGTTGACAGCTCCATGAATGAAAAATCTATTAAGGTCGAGGGTCTCCAGGAAGCACTCCGCAAGAAGAAAAATACCTTAATAGAGTTGAAGATTGCTTTAGGCTTACAGGAAGAGCAGAGGAGAAAGGCTGAAGCTGAGACTATCAAACTGAAAGAGCAAATTTCTATGCAGATCTTGGAGGCAATGGCTCGGGCAATAGAGGAGTTCAAGGTCTCCTCCCAAATGAGAAATTTGAACGTCAAATTCGGCCAGAAGGCCTTCAACAAAGATTTTGAGCTTTATGAGAACAGGATGGCCAGTAAGTTTTTTGAACTCGACCTTGATTTCTTGTATGAAGGAGCTCTTAAGGATGAAATACAGCCATCCATCAGCATGGCCGATCTCCCTCCTATCGAACCTACTATCGAAGAACTAGGGCCGACTAGTGCTACGCCGGACTCCTTATCAGCTCCCCCAGAGGTTTGAGATCTCTTTAATTTATATTTTCTTTCTCATTTTTCTTTTTTGTATTTGGATGTTTGGAATTAATGAAAAAAGAATTCTTTCATGTTTTTGTTATGGCATGCTTGAGTTTTAGAATACTCATAGCGAGGATAATCACGACTCGCCTCATCCTGATGATGCCACATCGCTACCCCATAGCCTTCCTCTAAAATCCATTAATAAGGACCTAAAGAGATAGGTTCATTAGGCTAAAAAGAAGTTGAAGAAAGCAAAGGATGAGATTCAAAAATTGAAGAAGCTTTATTCTAAAGCCACAATTGAAGTTACTCATCTCCAATAGGTCCATAGAAAGGGTGCTATGGACTACATCAATAAGAAGTACCATCTGATAGAGGAGTTGGAGCGGATGAAGAAGCTCGATAGTGATAAGGCACGGACCTTAACAACCAAGACAAGCTCTTTAGAAGTTGAGTTAAGGGCTTTGCATGAAAGGATACAGATACTTGAAGAAAATTTGACATGGTCCACCAATTGGATCGAGTACGACTGGGATTGGTCGAAAAGGTTTTCCAAATTATAGGACTAGTTAAAAGCAGTCGAGGACTCATATAATGATTATAGGCGAGGTTGGTGTGGTCAAGTTGCCGATCTTCAATGCCAACTCTGAAAGTCTGAGGGGGAGGTCACCTAACTTCGACAGCAACTATCGAGTAAAGCTCAAATCAAATCGAGCCAGGATTCACAGGAGATTCTTTCCTTAAGAGGCACTCTAGAGAGTCTATATGCGGTGCATGAAAAAGATAAGGCCGAGCTGCGTGAGTTGAAGATTCAAATGGTATATCAAAAGGATTCCATGAAGGACGCCAAAGCCGAGTCTATAGTTCTAAGCAAAAGGTTGAGGGAGATGGAGGAGTCATGCAGATGGGAGAGGATGTTGAGGGAGAGCTTGGTAGCTTGATAGAGAGTCGAGGAGGAGGTTGAAGGTTTGAAACCTTTTCTTATGATGGCTGGAGCTGGTAGTCCAAAGTTCGATCCCGAATAGGACTTCATCTCTCCCTTCTTTTTTTTTGTAACTAGTCTTCCAAATCAAATTTTGTAATGGACTTCAACTTTAATGAAACAATTCTTTCTTCAGTCAACTTTTTGCATTATGCAGATTCGATGCTTGTTAGCTTCTCCATTTTCTTCATTACATCTTTTTAACAGAATGCTTTCTATCAAAATATCTTCATCCTATTTTAAATAATCGAAGATCTTCATCTATGTTAGGATTGGATTCTTCTATTCCTAACATGGTTAGCATTTATTCTTGTTAGGATGAGGTTCTCTTCCTATTCCTGACAAGGTTGCCTTTACCTTGTCCTCCTGTTAGGAAGAGGTCCTCCTCCTATTCCTAACAGGATTATTGAAAAACAAAAGGGCCATTAAAAGGGCATCTTTCCTCCTCCAATCTTAAACAACCAGAGATCTTCATCCATATCAGGATGAAGTTCTCCTCCTATTTTTGATATGATTGCCCTTTCTTATCCTCCTATTAGGACGAGGTCCTCTTGTTCCTGATGGAGTTGGTCTTCTTTTGTTAGGAAGAGATCTTCCTCCTATCCCTAACAAAATTATTGGAGCACAAAAGGACCATTGAAAGGACCTCTCCACACCTCCTATCATAAATAATCGGAGGTCTTCATCCATATTTGGATGATATTCTTCTTCTATTCCTGACATGGTTGGCCTTCCTTGTCCACCTGTCAAGATGAGATCCTTCTCCTATTTCTGATGGGATTGGTATTTCTTTGTTAGGACGAGATCCTTCTCTTAATCCTAACAAAATTATTGGGGCACAAAAGGATCATTGAAAAGATCTCTCCTCTCCTTTAGTCTTAAATAATCAAAGATCTTCATCCATGTCAGGACAAGGTTCTCCTCTTGTTCCTGACATGGTTGACCTTTCTTGTCCCCCTATCAGGATGAGGTCCTCCTCCATTTTCTGATGGGATTGATCTTTCTTTATTAGGATGAGATCCTCCACCTATCTCTAACAAAGTTGCTGGAGCACAAAAGGGCCGTTGAAAGGGCCTCTCCCCACCTTCTGTCTTAAATAATCGGAGGTCATCATCTATGTCAGGATGAGGTTCTCCTCCAGTTCCTGACATGGCTGGCCTTTCTTGTTCTCCTATCAGGATGAAGTCCTCCTCCTATTCCTGAAGAGATTGACCTTCCTTTGTTAGAACGAGGTCCTCCTCCTATTCCTAACAAAGTTATTGGGGCATAAAAGGATCGTTGGAAAGGCCTCTCCCCACGTCCTGTCTTAAATAATCGGAGGTTTTCATCCATGTCAAGATGAGGTTCTCCTCCTATTCCTAATATGGTTGGCCATCCTTGTCCTCCTATCAAGACGAAGTCCTCCTCTTGATGGGGTTGGCCTTTTTTTGTTAAGGTATAGTCATCTTCCTATCCCTAACAAAGTTATTAGGGCATAAAAGGACTGTTGAAAGAGCCTCTCTCCTCCTCCAGTCTTAAATAATCAGAGGTCTTCATTCATATTAGAATGAGGTTCTCCTCCTACTTCTGACATGATTAGCCTTTCTTGTCCCTCTATCAGGATGAGGTCCTCCTCCTATTTCTGATGGGATTGATCTTCTTTTATTAGGATGAGGTCCTCCTTATATCCCTAACAAAGTTATTGGAGCACAAAAGGACTATTGAAAGGGCTTCTCCCTACTTCCTATCTTAAATAATCGGAGGTCTTCATCTATGTCAGGATAAGATTCTCCTTCTGTTCTTGACACGGTTGGCCTTCCATGTCTTCCTATCAGAATGAGGTCCTCCTCCTATTCCTGATGAGGTTGGCCTTTCTTTGTTAGGATGAGATCCTTCTTTTGTTCCTAACAAAATTATTGGAGCATAAAAGGACTATTGAAAGGACCTCTTCCTACCTCCTATCTTAAATAATCGAAGGTCTTCATCCATGTCAGGATGAGATTCTCCTCATGTTCCTAACATGGTTGGCCTTTCTTGTCCCCATGTCAAGATGAAATCCTCCTCCTACTCCTAACGGGATTGGCCTTCCTTTGTTAGGACAAGGTCCTTCTCCTATCCCTAACAAAGTTATTAGGATATAAAAGGGTCATTGAAAGGGCCTCTCTCCACCTTCTATCTTAAATAACCAGAGGTCTTCTACTTTGGTTAAGTCATTCCTTGCCATTATATAACTTTGCAATAAAGAACAAGGATATTGAAAATAAGAAATTTTTATTGGGGAAAGCTTATTGATAATACATTCTCAAGTTCTTCGAGTTCCAAGGTTGTGAGGGTACCGGTCCTCCGAGCTCCTTTAAGTAATATGTTTTTGGTCGGACGACTTCTATGACTTCATAAAGGCCTTCCCAGTTTAATGCGAGCTTTTCTTAATTTTGAGGTTGTGAAACATCAGCTCATCGAAGCACCAGATCTCCTATCTAGAATGTCTTGCTTCTGACCCTTGAGTTGTAGTAGCAGGCTACTTTTTGCTTGTAGACCGTCATTCGGATTTGAGCTTTCTCTCACTTTTCTTCTAACAATTCAAGATTTGCTCTGAGGTCTTGAGAATTGTTCTGCTCACTAAAACCTTCAACTCATGCTGAAGGAAGTTCAAGCTCGACGGGGATGATCGCCTCTATCCCGAAAGCTAATGCAAAAGGGGTTTCTCATGTTGGCAACCTTTGAGTGGTTCTATAAGCCCATAGTATGTGATAGAGTTCATCCACCCTGATTTTTTTTGCTCTTTCAGGCCTGGCTTTTATCCCTTAGAGCAAAGTTTTGTTAGTTACTTCTGCTTCATCATTCGCTTGTGGATGAGCTACTGATGTAAAGTGGTGAGAAATATTCAAGTTTTCATAGAATTCGGCAAACTTCACTCCTGCAAACTGGCATCCATTATCAGTGATTAGTGTTCAAGCTAGATTGAACCTACAAATAATTGACTTTCAGATGAAGTCCTATACTTTAGCCTTAGTGATCTTTACTAGGAGTTTGGCATCAATCCATTTAATGAAATAATCTACTACCACCAGCAAGAACTTTCGCTGTCTAGATGCTATGGAAAAAGGTCCAAGTATATCCATTCCTTATTGTGCAAATGGCCAAGAGGTGCCCAGTGGTGTGAGTTGTGAAGCTGACTATCTCTAAATGTTTACATTTCTCTGACACCTATCATATTTTCTCACATAATCCATCACATCTTGATGCATTGTTGGCCAATAGTATCCCTGATGGAGTAACTTATATGATAAGGATCTCGCCCCTAGATGATTTTTATAAATTTCTTCATAAACTTCTCTCAAGGCATAGTTGACTTCTAAAAGTCAGAGACACTTGAGGAGTGGTAATGAGTACGACCTCTTATACAACTTTTTTTCATATAAGATGTAGCAAGAAGCTTGATTTCTTAACTTTCGAGCTTCTTTATGATCTTTGGGAAGAATTTCTTCATTGAGATATACAATCAATGGATCAATCTAGCTGGACTCATGATCAACTTGCATTATTGCCTAGGGCTCTTCCGAACTTGGGCACTGTAGGACTTCAAAAAGGACTTCTTTTGGTAGTTCGTTTGGGACTAAGGTGGCCAGCTTAAAGAGGAGGTCGGCTCTAGCATTCTCCACCCTGGAAATTCACTGATGTCAAAATTGTCAAAGGCCAAACTCAAACTCTTCACTCCTTCTAAGTACTTTTTTATACTTTTCTCGCAAGCTTCAAAGGAGTTATTGACTTGTTCAACCACCACCTAAGAGTCACTGTAAACCTTCAGATGTTGTACTTCCAGCTCTTTTTCTATTCTTAGTCCTTCAAGCAGGGCTTCATACTCTGCTCCATTATTAGTGGTGAGAAAGTCAAAGTGTAATGCATACTCCGCTACAACTCCTTCTGGATTAATGAGGATCAAGCCCGTGCCTACCCCAGAAGCATTACATGAACCATCCATATACAGCACCCAAATGTTTTCAGAAAGATCAGCCTTCTCTTCGGGAGAGCCAGGGATAAAAACTTCTTAGTGTGCTAGTTCAGTCTCCTCCAAAATAGTATATTTTACTATGAAATCACTAATTTTTAAGCTTTAACGGATGGCCAAGGTTGGAAATGAATGTCAAATTTAGTAAGCTCAATTCCCCACTTTGCCACTCTATCAAAGGTATCAGGCCAATGAAGAACTATCTTGATGGATTGATTAGTGAGGAGAGTAATTGTGTGCCCCTAAAAATAAGATCGAAGCTTCCTGACTGTAATCAATAAGGCATAGGTTATTTTTCCAATTTGGTATACCTTGTTTCTACATCCCTCAAGACTCTGCTTATATAGGAGATCAGCTTCTAAACTTTAGCTTCTTTCCTAACCAGTACTGCTCTAATAGCTATGGGGAACACGGCGAGGTACAAGAATAATTTTGTTTCAAGTTCAGATTTGGCTAGTAGTGGGGGCGAACTGAGATAGCTCTACAATTCATCAAGGGCCCGCTAACACTCGAGAGTTTAGTTGAAGTTCTTGGACTACTTGAGTACTTGGAAGAAGGGCATGTAATGCTCCATTGACCTTGATACGAAGCGATTCAAGGCCGCCACCTTGCCTGCAAGGCGTTGAACCTCTTTTATTGTTCTTGGGGCAGTCATTTCCTAGATGGCTCTGATTTTCTCTAGGTTGGTCTTGATGCCGTGGCTTGACACCATGAACCCCAGAAACTTTTCCAAAGTTACTCCAAAAGCACATTTGTAGGGTTTAGCTTCATCTTGTTCTTTCGGAGGATGCTGATGATCTCCTCAAGATTGGCAATGTGATTTGGTAAAGATTGGCTTTTAACCAACATATCATCTACATAGACCTCCATGTTTTGGCCAATCTATTCTTTGAAAATCTTATTTACCAAATGTTGATAAGTTGCTTTTGCATTTTTAAGCCCAAAGGGCATGATCCTATAACAAAAAAGACCACGATCAGTAATAAAAGCTGTCTTCTCCTCATCCTGTGGTGCCATCTGAATTTGATTATATCCGAAGAAAGCATCCATGAAGGTGAGGAGTTCATGTCCCGAAGTTGCATCTACCAATTGATCAATCCTGGATAGAGGGTAGCTATCTTTTAGATAGGCTGTGTTTAAATCTATGAAGTCTATGCACATCATCCACTTGCCATTTTCTTTTTTAATAAGAATAATATTTGCAATCCAATCTGGATAAAGTACTTCTCGAATAAATCCTACCTTAAGAAGCTTGTCGACCTCATCCATTATACTCTTCTATCTTTCTAATGCAAAACTATATTTTTTTATTTCACTGGCCGATGTTTAAGGTCCACATCCAGGCGGCGTTCCATGAACTCTGCATCAATTTCAGGCATGTCTGTAGGCACCCAGACAAAGACATCAACATTCCTCTGCAAGAATGTGATGAGCTGCTTTCTGACTTCTCCTTTTAAATTTGAGCCAATCTTCACAATATCTTCTTCTTTTCCATTATTCAAAGAAATCTCTTCAAAATTGTTGATGGGTTCTCCTCTTTCTTTAGATAAATCATCATGGGCATCCAGCTCATCAACCAGACAAGGGTGTGCTTGTCTTCCCCCCTGTAAGGCAATACTGTAGCAGTACCGAGCTAATGCTTAATCTCCTCTGACCTCCTTGACTCCACACCTTATTAGAAACTTCATTTTCAAGTAGTTAGTAGAAACCATAGCTCAAAGTGCATTCAAACCAAGTCGGCCAAGGATCGTATTATAGGCAGAAGGTGTTAGATATGTGTACCCTAGAAGCCAGAATTAGCTGACACTTGTAATACACATGTAGGGGCAAAATTATAATTTTGACTATAAATAATAAAATGGATTATTTTCTATCATAAATGTGTATTTAGTATCTGTCATACATCCCTTGAGTTAACGATAATGATAATTCATATTTTCAAGAGTTAAAAATTTAAGACTTGAATTTTCATTTATTAACTCATAAAATGCTCCTGACCGTAGGATCATCATGAGGATGGTGATTAATCCGAAAGGTTGGTGTACAATCACCTCTTTATAGTAGATGAGTATTGAGTCTACGATGTATAGACACCAGAGCGAGAGTACAAGTACTCGTTAGAGAACGAGGGCACTGAGCGTGACCACCTCGAGCAGTCATAAGGAAGTCTACCTTCTCATCGATGACTATCTCGAAGCTACAGTGGTGTGTCTGGTTCTTTAACCTAAGATGCATCGATAGTTCACATTGAGGGTGTTATAGTTTGACTACACTATGACTCAGTCTCCTAGCCATTCGAAATCCTGAGGTGTATGTTGGCTATAGCATGTTCATTGTAGGAATTGGATTGCACCAAAAGAAAATCTATCTACCTCGGTGGATGAGGAGCAACCCTATGATGATCATAAGAATCTGTCCATAAGCCCATGGCCATGGCAGAGTGAAATGATAGAAAGAGTTTCTATTAAGATTTTCACATCGAACTTGAATCGAATGATTAAATCATATGATAGAAATTAGGGTTTGACGAGTTCACCTTAACCCTAGTCTGATCGAAGCTCAAGATAGAACAACTTAATCACACAAGTAGCTGCACTGAGAGGTTTATTTTTAGTTTTGATGGGTTGCCACCATATACTGTTAGGTGTCACTAGTGAATTTTGGGAGCAATTAGAATGATTTAGATGATCGATCATTCTAGTTGTCTGAATTAGAAGAGTTCTGATCCATTGAAAGAAGTTTTGATGATATCCATGATGGAGATCATGACATATCCCATTATCATAAAGAACTGAACCTAACTAGATCACATAAATAAGAGTTTGGATTTGGACATCATCAATTGGACTAATCTAGTTCAATTGATTTGAATTAGATTCAATTAGGTTCAAGAAAATCGTGCTAGCACACGATTGAACCTAACGTTCTCCTTTTATTATCATTAAAAGTTATCTCAACTGAGCCAAATGAGTTTGTGCTCACTCAGGTACCTTTACTTGATCTGACTGAAGCTTGTCCAGGTCAGAAAAGGGTTGTCTTAATTTATGAGATAAATTTGAGACAACACTTACCATTTTTCATGACCTGCTAATTCTTATCCTTTAACTTTGGTCAAACGTTGACCTTTGACCCATGGACATCTGCCCATGTGTCAAACACTTATTGGAGAGCAGATAGGGGCTTGTCCCCTTACTAGAAATTGGAAAGGAGGGGGCACATGCCTAGGGAGGCATGCACTCATGGACGGGGACGCTTGGAGTCACATAAGGATGGGACTCCAGGTTGCTTCTTGGATCTACTTAGGTGACCCCTAGCCATAGACTTTGACTAGTCTTAGGCACCATCTAAGGATGAATTAGTGGAGCTCTCATCTGATTGAATCAGATGATGTCATTCCATCAATCAGATTTAGATCTGATTGCATGAAGCAACGTGATTGGTCGGGATGATGTGGCACTGCATGGCACAGCAGGGTCTATATAAACCCTATCTGCGCCACACTTTGATAGAGTTCATCTTAGCCCATGCCCCAAGGCTGCCCCTCTCCCTCCTCCATACCATCTTTTGATCCTCTCTCTCTTCTCCACCCATAAGGAAAGTTGGGCTTCGGTTTGGTGCGATCCAGGTAAGAAAGAGCTGACGAGAAAGGAAGAAGGCAACACTATTGTAGAGATGACTGCTGATCTTCAGAAGGAGTTTTGACGATCCTCCAAATCAAATTCAGATCTAATTTTTGGAGAAGAGATAAAAAAGAAGAATATCTTTAGATCCATCTTGAGTGAATACCGATAGAGGCCAGGCGCTTACGTGGCTAGATCCAAAATCTCAGGCAATCAGCAGGATCATCAGAAGATAATCAGATTACCCAACATCAAGGTATAAATTAAATTAGATTTAATTTATTTTTATTTTTATTTATTATATCTAGAAAATTAGATCTAAAACATCTCAGATTTGATCTAGATGCATGAGAAAAATTTTTGAAATATCTCTCTTGATCCGATCAGATCTGAACGAACCTGATCCAAGAAATTGAAATTTCTTCTTCAACTGGCATCAAAGCTAGGTTCTCTAAATTATTTAGATCTTATTTTTAATTTATTTTGATATAAAAATTAGATGATTTTAGATTTCACATGAGATGTGATTAGATTTAAAATCAAATAAATTAAAATTAAATAATATGGATCTAAGTTCTATAATATGCATGACTAGTTGTAAAATAGAATAGTTCTGTACGTAGTCTTACATGATCATAATTTATTTTGATTAAATTATAATTTTAGATCTATTTATTTTTTATTTTTTAATGATTATAAATATTATAATAATATCTAAAAAATAAAAAATAAAATTATTTAATTTTTAGATCATATGAGATATGATGAATGCATGTTTAGACTAGTTGTAGAATAGTTCTTCATAATTATCTAGATTAGAATTTATTTTAATGTGATTAATTTAAATATAATTTTTATATAATTATAAGATAATTTAGATCTAAAAAATATGCATGATATGATATATGAGATGTATGCAAAACATGTATTAAGTTAGATCAATTTTTATATATGAGATATATGATGTAGATCTAACTAGCTTTGTAGATTTATATTTCTGATTAAGGAGTTCTCCTTGGCCGTCCGATCATAAGAATAAAGTAGGGTTTAAATGCCCTCTTCTTTCATTCGATGGGATGTTCTTATGATGTGCAGGGGTGTTGCGCATTCGTCCTTAATTAGAAATCAAGAACTTACTTTCTGCAAAATCCTAGATCCTAAAACCCTACGATTTTATTTACATATTTTGTTCATGAAACCTAAACTTAATTAAGAATTAAGATTATGAAATATTAATTAAATCTAAAATTGAGAATTTTAGATCTAAGACATATTCATAATATTGGGTTTGGGCTTGGGTAGCTCAATTAGGTCTAAGTGGTTGATCAAACCGAATCAAGAGTTGATTAGATGGGATCAACAGTGCTTAAATTGACCAGCCTAATAGGATTAAGTCTGGATCAAGATCAAATCACGTAAGTGAACGATCAAGCTAAGACCTAATTAGGCTCAGTGGTTAGAGTCTGGATTGTAGGCTAATCCGATTGGTTCTGGCTCAATAATTTGGTGTCTAAGGTAAGTTTAGCAGATATGACCGACTAGATTTTAATTAGGAGCTACTCGACTCGAATTTATTCTTATTGAGTTAATGGCATATCTCTTCCGCCGATCTCACTTATCTGATCATGTTTGTTAACTCAGTTCTAATCTGAGGTAGTCAATAATCTAAGCTAACCCATGCCACTAGGTCAGTCATAATGGTTATGACTATGTCAAGTCTAGTTTAATGAGATCTAAATCAAATCTTCCTAAGAAAAGATTAAGTCTAAGGTCTTCCAGCATTATAGATGTGCGGGCCTTTCTCGGGGTTGATTATTCTCAGCTAGTTACAGTGGTTCAGTTGCATCAGAAAGATGCAACCATGTCTATTAGGCATTGGATGCTATGGGCTGGAGGATGGATTGGGCTCAATATTTTGGATACGGTGACAGACTAAATTAGGAATCCAATCTGTGCAAATGGTGGGTCTAACTTAATTAAGGAGTGGATCAATATTCTGGGCATGATGAGATTCATGAATTAGAGACCAAGTTTGGATGCACCATGATTAGAGAATCATTGAATAAGAGTTGTTCACTCATTGCTAACCCATCACTAATAACTGTTAGGTGAGGTGATGAGTCAGTTGGTGGGACCGCACCATCTACTAAAAATCATTAATCATGGAGATTTTCACATCTCAACAGAGGAAGTGTAGGAATCCAAGAAAATAGTGGAAGCTAATTTATTTAAAAATAAAATTTTTAAATAAATTGGTTAAGTCTTAATTATAAAATCTAACTAGAAACTTTGACTCTTTGCAGAAAAATGTCTGCATCCAATCCACTAGCACGAATCCTGGACACCCATAGACTGGTCGAATCAAATTACAAGGATTGGCTTCGAAACTTCAAAATTATTTTAGATTCCAAGAAGTTGACTCATGTATTGGATCAAGACCCTCCGATCTTACCAGCTTGTCCATCCACTGAATAGAGAGCGTCTTTGGATAAGTGGATAGACGAAGATAACAAGGCTAGATATTACATGCTGGGCTCGATGTCTGATGAACTTCAACACCAACATGAAGATATCAGGACTACTCGCCAAATGTTAGCTCACCTACATGAGATGTTTGATGAATAGAGTTGTGCAGCCAAGTATCAAGTCATTAAATAACTATTCAAGACTAAGATGCATGATGGACAGTCAGTTCAAGATCATTGTCTGTTGATAATCAAGGATTTGGAAGAGCTTGAGAAGTTCAGAGTGAAGTTAGACTTGGATCTGTAGAATGACATAATTCTGCAATCCTTGACTGATGGATATGGGCAGTTCATCATGAACAACCATACGCATGAACTTCAAAATTCCTTGGCCAAACTTATGAACATGCTGGTTACCGCTGAGCTTTCTATGAAAGGCTCTAAAAGCTTAGTGCTTGCTATGGAACAGACTTCTTCCAAGAGAAAATCTTTTGAAAAGAAGAAGAAGTCTATGAAAAAGTAGAAGGTGGAAGGAGGAAAGAAAAAAAAGGCAGAGCTGAAGAAGAAGGCCGCTGACTAAGAAAAGTGTTTCCATTGCAACAATGATGGCCACTGCAAGCGAAATTGCTCTACATACCTGGCCATCCTAAAGAATAAGAAGGAGGCAGGTCCTTTTGGGGGTATGCTCGTTATTGAGTCTAATCTTATGGTTTCTTCTACATCCAGTTGGATGCTTGACTCTAATTTTAGTTCTCATTTATGCACTTTCATGCAGGATCTTGAGGATAGCAGGAGGCTGAAGGATGGTGAGATGATCCTGCCTGTCGAAAATGGAGTAAGAGTTTCTATCGTGGCTATGCAAACATACCCTCTTTGACTACCATCTGGTTTAGACTTAATGTTAAAAGATTGTTATTATGTGCCTACAGCAAGCAGCAATTTGATTTCTATTTCTTGCCTTGCATTAGAAGGCTATGTAATTAATTTTCTTAAGGACCATTATAACATTCTTTATGAAAGAAATAAAATTACAAGTGGTTTCCTTATTAACGGTCTTTATCAGTTACATGTTGATGTATCTATTCTTAATATCGAACAAAATGTGAATATCATGAAATGACCTAGGGATAGTCCAAACGATAGGTATCTATGGTACCTAAGACTAGGTCATATAGCAGAAGATAGGGTTAAATTGAGTCCATTAACTTCCAAGTCATATCTAATTTATGAATCTTGTCTTCATGGCAAAATGACTAAGCTCCCTTTTGTAGGACATGGGAAAAGGGCCACGGATCTTTTTGCCTTAGTACATACTGATGTGTGCGACCCATTTGATATGCCGGCTAGAGGCAACTTTGTCTACTTCATAATCTTTACCGATGATTTATCTAGGTATGGATATGTGTATCTTATGAGATATAAGTCTGAAGCTTTTGAAAAGTTTAAGTAATTCAGACATGAAGTAGAAAAGTAAGAAAGAAAACCCATTAAGGTTCTCCAATCAGATTGAGGAGGTGAATGCCTTAGTCAGAAATTTCTGGACTATCTCAAGGAAAATGAAATAGTCTCTCAATGGACTTGATAGAAATGCGATGTTGTCGTTAAGACACCGTGTTTATCAGTTTAATCTGACTTCTTAAAATTATTGAAAATGCGTAGATAGTAGTGAGTTGGGTCGAATCCACAGGGAAGGTAGTGCTTTTAGATTAGAAATCTTTGATTTTTTTTTTGAAAAGAAAAGAAGAAAAGAATTTGAGTTTTTGGAATTAGGAGTGAAGTTGGAAAATTAAAAGTAAAAATTAAAAGATGCAAAAATTTAAATTTGGTACTAAGATCTATTAGTTAGATCTTAGCATCTACTTGCAATAAAATAAAAAGTAATAATTAAAGTGCAGAAATTAAATTGTAATAAAAATAAAAAAATAAGAAATTAAAATGCAAAAATAAAATTTTTATTAATTAAAATTTTAGAATTTAAATACATAAAATTTAAAAAGAAAAGAAAATAAAATAGCCTGATCTCTGATCTTGGATCGGCATTGGCAGAAAGATGGTGTAGAAGCTCACTCTTCTTCTCGGCACCCGTTGCTTCGAAGCAGTCTTTAACCCATAGCCTAGCTTCGCCCTGTACCAAAGCTTCACCTTGATCGGAGATGTTGATTTCTGGAGGCCTAGGGATCCTTTTTATAGTGCTAGGAGGGCTGGATATTTTTTTCTAAAGGCAATGTGGGACTAATGGCCTTTGCAATCATCAAAATACAAAAGAATTTGAGTAAAATTTGAATCAAAATAGCTCTGATATATCTCTGATAAATCTGATAAAATCCATCCGTTCAATAGGAATCCAACGGTCCAAAAATCATCAAAATCGGATGCAGATCAACTCAGATCGGGTTAGATTAAATACTGGCCATTGGATCGTGCTTCATGGAGGAAATCTGGCCGCAAATCACGTGCCTGAGAGTTTGATCGCCGTCGGGAGCTTTCTGGACCGTCGAATCATCGCCTGGATCGAGCGCTGCCATCCAATGGTGATCTGCATGATGTCTGGAGCTGAATAAAGTTCGGAAGCAACCACAGCCGTCCGATCCTGACCGCAAACAACCACATCAGTCCGATCGCGCAATCACTGTTCCCATGGACTGCGTAGACCGGCCGCACCGCACACCGCAGCTAATCAACGCTTCTGTTGCTGAGTGAAAAGACTAAATTAACCTTGTGAGTCGCGATAAATTTCTGTAGACCCTTTAGGGGTCTAGGTTCACCACGTGGCAAGCTCTGATTCGTCGGATTTTGCTGAGCTGGCGGTCCACGCCTGGATCGTGGACCGATTGATGGCTTCAATAGCTGAGTCGGCTTTGATGGCTTGGCTTGGCTTCGTGGCTCGGCTTGGCTTGGTGGCTCGGCTTGCGGAGCCGGCTGAGCCATTTTCTTTTTTATTTAATTTTTATTTATTTTATATTTTTAAAAATTCATATTTTTTCCATTTTAGCTCTGTTTTACTTAAAAGTTATTTCATTGTGATCAAAAAAATGAGCTCTTTCTATTGATAATAAAATTTTATTTTTTAATTTTTTTTTATTTTTTGTTATTTTTTAATTAATTTTTTAATTAATAAAAATATGAATTTTTTAAAAATTATATATAAATTGATTAATAATTCTTAAAAATTAATATAAATTAATTAATAAATTAATACTTTTATTGGTGAATTTATGATGCTTATCAAGACTCCACCAGGAACACCTCAACTCAACGGAGTTTCAGAAAGAAGAAATCGGATCCTATTAGATATGATCCGATCCATGATGAGCTTCACAGACCTCCCTGATTTTTTTTAGGGATACTGTTTGTTAACTGCAACATACTTATCGAATAGGGTTTCTTCTAAAACCATTCCTACCACACCGTATGAGATATGGCATGGTAAGAAACCAAGTTTGAGTCATCTCAGAATTTGAGGTTGTTCGGCTCTCAAAAGATAACAAGCTAACAAGTTAGACTTTAGGTCCTTTAGAGCTTAATTTATAGGATATCCTAAAGAGTCATTAGGATATTATTTCTACATTCTAGAAGATCACAATGTGATTGTGAGTCAACATGCCATCTTTCTTGAAAAATAGTTTATTCAAGATAGAGGCATTGGAAAGCAAATCAAGCTCGAGTAGAAAGTCTCAAAAGAGCAATGAGCTAAGGATCAAATGGAACCAAATCAGGTTAAGCCAATCCATTCACTACCTCCTCCACCTCATAGATCAAAAAGAGTTTCCCATCCCCCTGAGAGGTACTTTGTTACTATTTCAAAGGAAGTAGAGGAAATATTCCTCGTAGGTAATGGGGTTCATGGTGATGATCCCAAAACCTATAACGAGAAGATATTGGATATCAACTCCGAGAAATGGTTAGAGACAATGAAGTCAAAAATTGACTCGATGCACTCAAAGCAAGTCTAAACCTTAGTAGATCTACCAGAAGGTATAGTGCCTATTGGATGTAAATGGATCTACAAGAGAAAGTTGGTGCAGATGAAAATGTGGAGATATTCAAAGTTAGATTAGTGGCAAAAGGTTATAGTCAATGCGAAGGCATTGACTATCAGGATACCTTTTAACCAGTAGCTATGCTAAAATTCATCCGCATATTGCTTGCTATTGTAGCCTATTTCGATTATGAAATATGGCAAATGGATGTGAAAATGGCATTCTTAAATGGATATCTTGAGGAAGATATCTATATAGAACAGCCGCTAGATTTCACATCCAGTGATGATGATCACAAGGTATGCAAGCTGCAAAGGTCCATATATGGACTTAAGCAAGCATCTAGGAACTAGAATACTCATTTTAATGATGTGATCAAATTGTTTGGTTTCATCAAAAATGAAGAGGAGCCATGTGTCTTCAAAAAGATTAGTGGGAGCTCTGTTGTCTTTCTCGTATTGTACGTGGATGACATACTCATTATTAGAAATGATATTTCCATATTGACCATAGTTAAAATATGGTTATCTAAAGAATTCTCTATGAAAGACCTAGGAGAAGCATCCTTTATTCTAAAAATTAAGGTCTATAGAAATAGACCAAATAGGATGCTAGGACTTTCACAGAAGATGTACATAGAGGAAGTGCTAAAGTGGTTTAGCATGGAAAACTCTAAGAGGGGTTTGGTACCCATCAGACATGGCATTCATCTTTCCAAAAGGATGTGCCCTAGCGCACCTGAGGAAATGGAACGCATGAGCAAGATCCCTTATGCTTCAGCAATAGGGAGTCTCATGTATGCCATGTTATGTACACGACCTGATATAGCCCATGTTGTGAGTGTCACGAGCAGATATCAGTTGAATCCTGATGAAGAACACTGGACTTCTATGAAATATATCCTTAAGTACTTGAGAAGAACTAAGGATATGTTGTTGGTCTTTGATCATGGAGAACTTCAAGTCCAAGGGTATATAGACTAGGATTTTATGTCCAATGTAGATTATCGAAAGTCAACATCTGAGAGTCTGTTTGTGTGCAATTGTGGAGCTGTCAGTTGAAAAAGTTCCAAGCAGATGTGATAGCAGATTCCACCATGAAAGCAGAATACATCGCTGCATCAGATGCTGCAAAGGAGGCATTCTGGTACAAGAAGTTTGCCACAGAGAATGGAGTGATGCTATCAGATGTCATTCCTCCGTACTGTGACAACAATGGTGCCATAGTGCTTGCTAAGGAGCCGAGGTTTCATCAGAAATCCAAGCACATCGAGCGGCGATACCACCTCATCCGTGATTACCTCGAGAAGGGATACATCGAGGTCAAGAGAGTCGACTCCACAGACAATACGGTGGATCCGCTTTCAAAGCCATTGGGCCACCAGAAGATCGAAGCCCACCTTGAGAAGATGGGACTTAGATTTATAGCCAATTGACTTTAGGTCAAGTGGGAGTTTGTTAGATATGTATGCCCTAGAAGCCAGAATTGGTTGATACTTATAATACACTTCTAGGAGCAAAATTGTAATTTTAAATATAAATAATAAAATATATTATTTTCTATCATAAATGTGCATTTAGTATCTATGATACATCCTTTGAGTTAATGGTAATGATAATTCATATTTTCAAGAGTTGAAAATTTAAGACATGAAATTTCATTTATTAACTCATAAAATGCTCCTGATCGTAGGATCATCATGAGGATGGTGATTAATCCAAAAGATTGGTGTACAATCACTTCTTCATAGTAGATGAATCTTGAGTCTATGGTGTACAGACACCAGAGCGAGAGTATAAGTACTCGTTAGAGAACGAGGGCACTGAGCATGACCACCTCGAGCAGTCATAAGAAAGTCTACCATCACATCGATGATTGTCTCGAAGCTGTAGTGGTGTGTCTGGTTCTTCGACCTACGGTGCATCGACAGTTCACCTTAAGGGTGTTATAGTTTGGCTACACCATGACTCGGTCTCCTAGCCATTCGGAATCCTGAGGTGTATGTTGGCTATAGCATGTTCATTGTAGGAATTGGATTTCACCAAGAGAAAATCTATCTACCTCGGTGGATGAGGAGCAGTCCTATGATGATCATAAGAATCAAGTCCACAAGCCCATGGCTATGGCAGAGTGAAATAATAGAAAGAGTTTCTATTAAGGTTTTCACATCAAACTTGAATCAAATGATTAAATCATATGATAGAAATTAGGGTTTGACGAGTTCACCTTATTCCTAATCTGATCGGAGCTCAAGATAGAAGAACTTAATCACATAAGTAGCTACACTGAGAGATTCATTTTTGGTTTTGATGGGTTGCCACCATATACTGCTAGGTGTCACTAGTGGATTTTGGAAGAAATTAGAATGATTTAGATGATCGATCATTCTAGTTGTCTAAATTAGAAGAGTTCTGATCCATTGAAAGGAGTCTCGATGATGTCCATGATGGAGATCATGACATGTCCCATTATCATACAGAACTAAACCTAACTGGATCACACAAATAAAGATTTGGATCTGGATATCATCAATTGGACTAATCCAATACAATTGATTTGAAATAGATTCAATTAGGTTCAAGAAAATTATGCTAGCACACGATTGAACCTAACGTTCTCCTTTTATTATCATTAAAAGTTGTCTCAACTGAGCCAAATAAGTTTGTGCTCACTCAAGTTCCTTTACTTGGTCCGACTGGAGCTTGTTCAGGTCAGAAAAGGGTTGTCTTAATTTATGAGATAAATTTGAGACAACACCTGCCATTTTCCATCACCTGCTAATTCTTGTCCTTTAACTTTGGTCAAATGTTGACCTTTGACCCTTGGACATCTCCCCATGTGTCATGCACTTATTGGAGAGTAGATAGGGGCTTGTCCACTTACTAGAAATTGGAAAGGAGGGGGCACATGCCTAGGGAGGTGTGCACCCATGTATAGGGATGCTTGGAGTCCCATACTGATGGGACTCCAGGTTGCTTCTTGGATCTACATAGGTGACCCCTAGCCATAGAATTTAACCAATCTTAGGCACCATCTAAGGATGAATTAGTGGAGCTCTCATCTGATCGGATCAGATGATGTCATCCCATCAATCAGATTTAGATCTGATTGCATGAAGCAACGTGATTGGCCGGGATGATGTGGCACTGCATAGCGCAGCAGGGTCTATATAAACCCTATCTATGCCACACTTTGATAGAGTTCCTCTTAGCCCACTCCCCAAGGCTGCCCCTCTCCCTCCTCCATGCCATCATTTGATCCTCTCTCTCCTCGCCATGCCTAAAAAAAGTTGGGCTCCAGTTTGGTGCAATCCAGGCAAGAAAGAGCTGATGAGAAAGGAAGAAGGCAGCACTACTGCAGAGACAACTGCTGATTTTCAGAAGGAGTTTTGAAGATCCTCCAAATCAGATCTAGATCTAATTTTTGGATAGATGATAAAGAAGAAGAAGATCTTCAGATCCAGTCCAAGTGGATATTGATAGAGGCTAGGCGCTTGTGTGGCTAGATCTAGAATCTTAGGCAATCAGCAGGATCATCAAAGGATAATCAGATTACCCAACATCAAGATATAATTAAATTAGATTTAATTTAATTTTATTTTTATTCATTAGATCTATAAAATTAGATCTAAAATATCTTATATCTGATCTAGATGCATGAGAGAAATTTTTGAAATATCTTTCTTGATTCGATCAGATCTGGACAAACCTGATCCAGAAAATCAGGATTTTTCCTTCAAAAGGAACTTTGATTATTAAAAAATCAACTTATACTTTAGACTACTTTGGATATCGACCTGCTACCATAGGAAATATTATTATTTCTTCCATCGGTACTGCATCACCCATGAATCCTACTAATGGAGAATTCATCGAACCCATCCTATCATCGGATATGGGAATTTTAGAGAAAGCATCATAAAATAAGACATCAATAGAACTTTCATTATCAATTAAAATATGGCATACATCATAATCAATAATATTTAAGGTAACTACAACCACATCATTGTGCAGAAGCTAAACTCCCTAAGCATCTTCTTTAGTGAAAGTGATGGATTCTTCAGTCCATTGCTTCTTTGCTAGCTCTGCTGACCCATTGGCCTCCCCTCGTTGATATCCTTCAGAGATAGCAGTGATGACACCAAGAGGGGGCCAATCTCCTTGTGGCTCATCCCGCCAAGATGATTCAAACTATGACAGGACTCTTGGACGATCTTCTCTCCTCTCCGACGGCACCTAATAAACCAATCTAGCCGACCTCTTCTAATCAGTGTCTCGATCTCATCCTAAAATTGGATGCACTCTTTAGTGTCATGACCATGGTCATGATGGTAGAGGCAGTACTTGATAGAATTGTGCTTGACTGGATTAGTCCGCATCCTCTCTAGTCCTGGCAGTTGCTCCCTTATCTCCATCAGCACCTGAGTCTTTGAGGCATTCAAGGGAGCATAGTTGTTTAATCTCCTGGAAGGGGAGTTCTGCCAGGTCCTCCAATCTGGACTTCCCTATCGACTAGCTTGAGGAAGAGTTTGGGCTCGTCCATGCTCGAGAGGAGTTTGAGAGCATGGCCGAGCTTCACTCAGCTTTCTTTCCAGTATGGGCTTGCTGGGTTCACCTGCTTGTCGCTCTCTTATGGCCTCATCATTCTTCAGTTTGAAGGCCTCCTCCATCCAGACATAACCTTTAGCCTGGGCCAACATATCAGCAAAATCTCTGGGATACTTTCTTTTCAAAAAGGATAGAAGGTCATTCTTCTAAAGACCGCCCTTCAGTATGGCCATGGCTATAAACTGGTCTAAGTTTCGGACCTCTAGCACTGCAGCATTAAAGCGGCTGACGTAAGCTCAGATGGACTCCTCCTTTTTCTACTTTATGTTGATGAGAAAGTCTGAGCCTCATCTTGGATATCGACTGCTTATAAAATGAGCCACAAACTGATGGCTCATTTTATCAAAAAAGAAGATCGTACCCGACTTAAGGCTCGAGTACTAGTTTTTCACTGCTTCCTTCAGGATAGATGGAAAAGCTCAGCATAGGATGGCATCTGGTGCGCCATGGAGCAGCATCATCATCTGAAAGGCCTCCAGATGGTCGATTGGATTAAAAGTCTCGTTAGGTCTCGAACTGGGGAAGCTTGAAGTTTGGTAGGATGGGCTCTTGCATGATTTTGATAGAGAAAGGGGGATCGGTGCAAATATCATCATGGTAGGCTGGGGTGGCTTGGAGGTGCTCCTTAATTCATCAATTCATGTCCTGAAGCTTTTGATCAAGAGCATCATCTTGATCGTGGATCTCAGAGGGCTGCCAACTATAGATGGAGAAAGTCTCCTTCGGAGAAGAATCATGATCAAAACAAGGGCACCCTACTTTATGCTTTCCTTTTTTGGGGGCGATGGGTCTGCTGACCCAGGTTGCCCTTCTTGGCACCGATTCTTGAAGTTCTGGCTGGAGATTTTCTGGTGGGACTACCATCGGAGGTTGCTGTTTGAACTGCACTATTTTGATGAGGCTTCGAACCGAATGCATTTACAAGTTGAACTACGCTGGATCCACCATGACCGCCAATAGAGGAGGTTGAGGAGCTGATGATAGAGTCAGAATAAGTGGATCTAGTTCAGATCTGACGACAGAAATAGTAGACCACTGGATGGTTGTCTTCTTTGGGGGCGTTTTTTGAAGCAAGATGAGATTAAACAAAAGTGGATTCAAGAAATTAAGAGAGAAAAGAAGGTAGGTAGGATCGACTGGGCACTCCTTTTAGAACAAGGGCTTAAAGATTCTTCCTCTAGTGCTAATTCTATTAGTACAGAAATCTATGAGGATCCCAGAGGTGGCTGGAGTTGAGAAGGTGAGGCCGCCAAGGGTGAAGGAAAAATCCTATTTTTTGAGTCAGGTTCGTTCAGATCTTGATTTGATTAAGAAAAATATTTCAAAAAATTTTCTCTTAGATCTAAATTAGATCTGAGATTCTTCAGATCTAATTTTATTGATTTAATAAAATAAAAATAAATTAAATTAAATTAAATTAAATCTAAGTTAACTATATCTTGTTATGGGTAATCTTATTACCCCATGATGATCCTGATGTTTGCCTGAGGTTCTGGATGTAGCCATGCAAGCGCCTGGCCTCTACTACTATCCACTTAGGTAGAATTTGGAGATCTTCTTCTTCTCAATCTGGGCTCCAAAAATAAGATCTGGATTTGATCTTGAAGGTCTTTAAAATACCATTTGAAGACCAACTATTTTCTCTTGCAGCAGTGCTGCCTTCTTCCTTTCCTGTCGCCTTTCTCTTGCTTGGATCGCATCAAACTAGAGCCCAAAACCTCTTGGGCATGGAGAGGAGAGAGAGAAGCATAGTGTTGCATGGATAAGGAGGGAGAGGGGCTATGTGGCATGGGCAAAGGGTAGAAAACTGTAAATCCTAGGTGCAGACATGGTTTATATAGACCCTACTGTGCCATGCAGTGCCAGATCATCCCAACCAATCATGGCTCTTTGTCCAATTAGATCTAAATTTGATTGATGGGATGACATCCTTTGATCCAATCAAATTAGAGTCTCTCAAAAACCTCCTTAGATGGCACCAAGATTGGTTAAAGAAGAGTCTTTGGCTCCACCCAAGTAGAGAGCATGAAGCAACCTGGAGTCCCATCTGTATGGGACTCCAGGTGTCATCCTCTTTGGGCGCATGCCTCCCTAGGCATGCACCCCCTCTCGTTCTTCTTTTTAGTAGGGGGACAAAGCCCCATCTTCTCTTCTATGGGTGCGTGACACATGGGCAGATGCCTCAGTGTCAAAGGTCAACGTTTGACCAAAATCAAAAGACAAGATTTAGCAGGTGACGAAAAATGGCAGATGTTGTCTCAAATTTATCTCATAAATTATGACAATCCTTTTTTGATCTGAACAAGCTTCAGTCAGATCAAGTAAAGGTTCCTAAGTGAGTTCAAATATATTTGGCTCAGTCGAGACAACTTTTAATGATTGTTGAAGGAGAACATTAGGCTCAATCGTGTGCTAGCACGATTTTCTTGAACCTAATTGAATCTTATTCAAATTAATTGAATTGGGTTAGTCCAATTGATGATACCCAGATCTAAACCCTTATTTGTGTGACCTAGTTAGATTCAGTTCCATATAGTAATTGGATATGTCATGATCTCTATCATCGACATCATTGAAATACTTTTCGATGGATCAGAACTTTTCTGATTCAGACAATTAGTATGATCAATCATCTAGATCATTCTAATTACTCCCAAAATCCACCAATGACATCTAGCAGCATATGGTGGCAACCCATCACAACTGAAAATAAAACTCTCGATGCAGTTACCTGTGTGATTAAGTTCCTCTATCTTGAGCCCCGATCATATTAGGGTTAAGGTGATCTCATCAAACTCTAATTTCTATCATATGAATTAATCATTAGATTCAAGTCCGATGTGAAAATCTTAATAGAAACTCTTTCTATCATTTTACTCTGCCATGGCCATGGGCTTACGGACTTGATTCTCATGATCATTAAAGGGCTGCTCCTCATCTACCAAGGTAGATAGATCCTCTATTGGTGCAATCCAATTCCTACAATGAACATGCTATAGCCAACATACACCTCAGGATTCCGAATGGCTAGGAGACCAAGTTATGGTGTAGTCAAACTATAACACTCTTAAGGTGAACTACCAATGCACATCAAGTCAAAGAACCAGACACACCACTACAGCTTCAAGCCATCATTGACGAGAAGGTAGACTTCCTCATGACTGCTCGAGGTGGTCATGCTCAGTGCCTTCGTTCTCTAGTGAGTACCTGTACTCTCGCTCCGATGTCTCTACACCATAGACTCAAGACTTATCTATCCTAAAGAAGTGATCATACATCAACCTTCTGAATCAATCATCATCCTCATGATTATCCTACGATCGGGAGCATTTTATGAGTCAATAATGAAAATTCATGTCTTAAATTTTCAACTCTTGAAAATATGAACTATCATTACCATTAACTCAAGGGATGTATCACAGACACTTTCAAATACACACTATGATAAAAAAAATAATCTATTTTATTATTTATAGTCAAAATTATAATTTTGCCCTTAAATGTGTATTACGAGTGTTAGCCAATTCTGGCTACTAGGGCATACATATCTAATAAACTCCCACTTGATCTAAAGCTAATTGGCTATAAATCTAAGTTCCATATTCTCAAGATGGGTTTCGATCTTCTGCTGGCCCAACAGCTTTGTGAGTGGGTCTGCCGCATTGTCTGCGGAGTTGACTCTCTTGACCTCGACATAACCTTTCTTGAGGTAATCGCGGATAAGGTGGTATCGCCACTAGATGTGCTTGGATTTCTGGTGATACCTCAACTCCTTAGCAAGGGCTATAGCACTATTGTTGTCACATTATGGAGGAATGGCATCTGATGGCATCACTCCAACTCTACGATGAATTTCTTGTACCAGAATGCCTCCTTCACAGCTTATGATGCGGTGATGTATTCTGCTTCCATGATGAAATCTACTAGCACTATCTGCTTCGAGCTCTTCCAATTGACAGCACCACCATTACTCATAAACAGACTTCCAGATGTTGTCTTTCGATCATCTATATCGAACATAAAATCCAAGTCTATATACCCTTAGACTTGGAGTTCTCCATTACCAAAAACCAACAATATATCCTTAATTCTTCTCAAGTACTTAAGGATACATTTCATAGAAGTCCAGTGTTCTTCATCTGGATTCGACTGATATCTGCTTGTGACACTCATAGCATGGCCTATATCAGAACGTGTACATAACATGGCATACATGAGGTTCCCTATAGCAGAAGCATAAGGGATCTTGCTCATGTGTTCAATCTCCTCTGGTGTGTTGGGACACATTTTCTTCGGAAGATGAATGCCATGTCTGAAGGAAACCAATCCCCTCTTGGAGTTTTCCATGCTAAACCTCTTTAGCACTTCCTCTATATACATCTTCTGTGAAAGACCTAGCATCCTATTCGGTCTATCTCTATAGACCTTAATTCCTAGAATGAAGGATGCTTCTTCTAGTTCTTTCATGGAGAATTCTTTGGACAACCATATTTTAACTATGGTCAACATGGGAATATCATTTTCAGTAAGGAGGATATCATCCATGTACAGTACGAGGAAGACAATAGCGCTCCCACTGACCTTTTTGAAAATATATGGTTCCTCCTCATTTTTGATGAAACCAAATAATTTGATTAAATTGAGTATTCCAACTCCAAGATGTTTGCTTAAGTCCATATATGGACCTTTGCAGCTTGCATACTTTGTGATCAGCATCACTGGATGTGAAATCTAGCGGTTGTTCCATATAAATATCTTCCTTAAGGTATCTATTTAAGAATGCCATTTTCACGTTCATTTGTCATATTTCATAATCGAAATAAACTGCAACAACAAGCAATATGCGGATAGATTTTAGCATAGCTACTGACGAAAAGATATCCTAATAGTCAATGCCTTCGTGCTGACTATAACCTTTTGCCACTAATCTAGCTTTGAATGTCTCCACATTCCCATCTGCACCAATCTTTCTCTTGTAGATCCATTTATACTCAATAGGGACTATACCTTTTGGTGGATCTACCAAGTTCCAGATTTAGTTTGAGTGCATCAAGTCAATTTCTAACTTCATTACCTCTAACCATTTCTCAGAGTCGATATCTGATATCACCTCGTCATAGGTTTTGGGATCATCATCATGAATTCCATTACCTACAAGGAACATTTCCTCTACTTCCTATGAGATAGTACCTAAGTACCTCTCAGAGGTGGAAAACCCTTTTCGATCTACGAGATGGAGGAGGTAGTGATTGTATTGGTTCAACCTGATTTGGCTCCATAGGATTCTTAGCTCATTGCTCTTGTGAGACTTTCTCCTCGAGTTTGATCTGCTTTCCAATGCTGCTATCTTGAATAAACTATTTTTCAAGAAAGATGGCATGTCGACTCACAATCACATTATGGTCTTCTGGAATATAGAAATAATATTCTAATAACTCTTTAGGATATCCTATAAATCAAGCTCTAAAGGATCTAAAGTCTAACTTGTCTGCTTGTTGTCTTTTGACATGAGCCAGACAACCCCAAATTCTAAGATGACTCAGACTTGATTCTTACCATGCCATATCTCATACGGTGTGATAGGAATGGTTTTAGAGAAAACCCTATTGAGTAAATATATTGCAATTAACAGACTATGTTTTCAAAAAAAATTAGAAAGGTCTGTGAAGCTCATCATGGATCGGACCATATCTAATATGGTCCGATTCCTCCATTCTGAAATTTCATTGAGTTGAGGTGTTTCAGATGGACTCCATTGAGAGACTATGCCATTTTGCTTGAGATAGTTCAGGAATTTTTGACTACGATATTCACCTCCTCGATCTGATCGAAGAATCTTAATGGATTTTTCAGTTTGCTTTTCTACTTCATGTCTGAATTTTTTGAACTTTTTAAAAGCTTCATACTTGTGTCTCATAAGATACACATACCCATATCGAGATATATCATCAGTAAAGGTTATGAAGTAGACAAAGTTGCCTCTAGCCAGCACATCAAATGGGTCGCACACATCAATATGTACTAGAGAAAGTAGATCCATGGTCCTTTCCCCATATCCCACAAAAGGGAGCTTAGTCATTTTGCCATGAAGACATGATTCATAAATTGGATATGACTCAAAAGTCAACAAACTCAATAGCTCAGTTTTCTCCAATTTGTTAACCCTATCTTCTACTATATGACCTAACCTCAGGTGCCATAGATATCTATCGTTCGGACTATCCCTAGGTCATTTTACAGCATTCACATTTTGCTCGATATTAAAAATAGATACATCAATATGTAACTAGTAGAGACCATTAATGTGGAAACCACTTATAATTTTATTTCTTTCATAAAGAATATTATAATGGTCCTTAAGAAAACTAATTACATATCCTTCTTGTGCTATACATGAAATAGAAATCAAATTTTTGCTTGCAGCAGGCACATAATAACAATCCCTAAGTACTAAATCTAAGCCAGATGGTAGTCAAAGAGGGTAGGTTTCTATGGCCATAGCAGCAACTCTTGCTCCATTTTTTATGTATAGGATCATCACCCCATCCCTCAGCCTCCTGCTATCCTCAAGAATCTGCATAGAAGTGCATAAATGAGCACCAGAACTAGAGTCAAGCACCTAACTGGATGTAGAAGAAATCATAAGGTTAGATTCAATAACGAGCATACCTTCAGAAGGACCTGTCATCTTTTTATTCTTCAGGATGGCTAGGTTATAGGGTAGTTTCACTTTCAGTGGCCGTAAGTATTACAATGAAAATATTTTTCTTTGTCAATGGTCTTTTTTTTCAGCTCTGCCTTCTTTTTCTTTCCATCTTCCATCTTCTGCCTTTTCACAGACTTCTTCTTCTTTGAAAAAGATTTTCTCTTGGAAGAAGTCCATTCCATAGCAAGTACTAAGCCTTTAGAACCTTTCATAGAAAGCTCAGCAGTAATCAGCATGTTCATAAGCTCGACCAGAGTACTCTGAAGTTTATGCATATGGTAGTTCATGATGAACTGCCGATATGCATCAGTCAAGGATTGAAGAATTATGTCATTCTGTGGATCCTGATCTAACTTCACTCCGAGCTTCTCAAGCTCTTCTAAGTTCTTGATCATCATCAAACAATGATCTTGTACTGACTGCCCACCATGAATTTTAGCTTTAAATAGTCGTTTAGTGATCTGATATTTGGCTGCATGACTCTATTCACCAAACAACTCTTACAGGTGAGCCAACATTTGGCGGACAGTCTTGATATCTTCATGTTGGTGCTGATGCTCATCAGACATCGAGTCCAACATGTAGTATCTAACCTTGTTATCTTCATCCATTCATTTATCAAGAGACACTCTCTGTTCAGTGGACAGACAGGCTGGTAAGATGGGAGGATCCTGATCCAATACATGAGTTAACTTCTCAAAATCAAAAATGATTTTGAAGTTTTGGAGCCAATCCTTATAATTGGATCCAATCAGTCTATGGGTGTTCAAGATACGGGCTAGTAGGTTGGATGCAGACATTTTTCTTTTTCTATAGAGAGTCAAAGTTTTTAGTTAGATTTTATAATTAAGACTTGAATAATTTATTTAGGAGTTTAATTTTTAAACAAATTAGCTTCCACTATTTTTTTGGACCTCTACACTCCCTCTCTAGAGATGCGAAAATCTCCATGATTAATGATTTTTAGTGGATGGTGCAGTCCCATCAACTGACTCATCACCTCATCTGACAGTTATTGATGATGGGTTAGCCAATGTGTGAACAACTCTTGTCCAATGATTCTCTAATCATGGTGCACCCAAGCTTGGTCTCTAATTCATGAATCTCACCATGCTTGAAATATTGATCCACTCCTTAGTTAAGTCAGACCCAGCATTTGCATAGATTGGATTCCTAATTAGGTCTCTCACCATATCCAGAATATTAAGCTCAATCCATCCTCCAACCCATAGCATCCAATGCCTAATAGACATGGTTGCATCTTTCTAGGTGCAACTGAACCACCGTGACCAATCGAGAATAATCAACTCTGAGAAGGGCTCGCACATCTACAATGGTGGAAGACCTTAAACTTAATCTTTTCTTAGGAAGATTTGATTTAGGTCTCTTTAAACTTGACTTGACATAGCCATAACCATTATGACTAATCTAGTGGCATGGGTTAGCTTTGATTATTAGCCACTTTAGATCAAGACAAAGCCGACAAATATGGCCAGGTAAGTGAGATTGGTGGTAGGGATATGCCATTAACTCAATAAGAATGCATTCGAGTCGAGTAGCTCCCAATTAAAAACTAGTCGATCGTATCTGCCAAACTTATCTTAGACACCAAATTATTGAGCTAGAACCAATCGGATTAGCCTACAATCCAGACACTAACCACTGAGCCTAATTAGGTCTTAACTTGATCGATCACTCATGTGACTTGACCTTGATCTAGACTTAATCCTATTAGGCTGGTCAATTTAAGCACTCTTGATCCCATTTAACCGACTCTTGATTCAATTTGATCAACCGCTAGACCTAATTGAGCTATCCAAGCCCGAATCCAATTTTATGAATATGTCTTAGATTTAAAAATTTTTAATTTTAGACCTAATATATTTCATAATCTTAATTCTTAATTAAGTATAGGGTTCATAAATAAAACATATAAATAAAATCCTAGGGTTTTAGGATCTAGAATTTTGTAAAAAATAAGTTTTTGATTTTTAATTAAGGATGAACGTGCAGCACCCCTACACATCATAAGAACACCCTATCGAATGAAAGAAGAGAGCCTTTAAACCATACTTCATTCTCATGATCGGATGGCTAAGGGAAACTCCTTAATCAGAAACATGATGAATCTACGAAACTAGTTAGATCTACATTATATATCACATATAAAAATTGATCTAACTTAAAAATATATTTTGCATACATCTCATGTATCATATCATGCATGTTTTTAGATCTAAATTATCTCATAAACATCTAAAAAATAAAATATAAATTTGATCATATCAAATTAAATTTATTCAAGAAAATTTTGTAGAACTATTCTACAACTAATCTGAACATGCATCTATTATATCTCATATGAACAAAATTAAATAAATTTATTTTTAATTTTTTAGATATAATTATAATATTTATAATATTAAAAAATAATAAATAAATAAATCTAAAATTATAATTAATTAAATTAAAATTATGATCATCCAAGACTACACATAGAATAATTCTATTCTAGTCTAGTCATGCATCTCATACATCTTAGATCTAGATTATTTAATTTTCTTAATTTTTGATTTTAGATCTAATCACATCTAATATGATATCTAAAATCATCTAATTATTAGATCAAAATTATATTAAAATTGGATCAAAGTAATTATGGAACCTGGCTCTAATACTAGTTGAAGGAAAAATCCTATTTCTCGGATCAGGTTCGTTCAGATCTTGATTTAATCAAGAGGGATATTTTAAAAAAAAATTTTTAGATCTAAATCAGATTTTAGATTCTTCAAATCAAATTTTATTGATCTGATAAAATTAGAAAAATAAATTAAAGTAAATTAAATCTAATTTAATTGTACCTTGTTAAGGGTAATCCTATTATCCTTTGATGATCGTAATATTTGCCTAAGGTTCTGGATGTAGCGACGCAAGTGCCTGGCCTCTATCGGTATCCACTCAAGCAACATCTGGAGATCCTCTTCTTTTCAATCTATGCTCCAAAAATTAGATCTAGATCTGCTCTTGAAGGTCTTCAAAACACCTTTTGTAGATCAATTATTGTCTCTTGCAGTAGTGCTGCCTTCTTCCTTTCCTGTCGTCTTTCTCTTGCTTGGATCGCACCAAACTAGATCCCAAAACCTCTTGGGCATGGACAGGAGAGCGAGAAGTAGAGGGTGGCATGAAGAAGGAGGGAGAGGGGCTATGTGGTATGGGCAAAGGATAGAAAACTCTAAATCCTAAGCACAGATAGGGTTTATATAGATCCTGCTGCGCCATGCAGTGCCACATCATTCCGGCCAATCATAGCTCTTTGCGCAATTAGATCTAAATCTGATTGGTGGGATGATATCATCTAATCTAATCAGATTAGTGTCCCTCACAAACCTTCTTAAGTGGCACCAAGATTGGTCAAAGAAGAGTCTTTGGTGCCACCCAAATAGAGAGCATGAAGCAACCTGGAGTCCCATCTGTATGGGACTCCAGACATCATCCTCTTTGGGTGCATGCCTCCCTAGGCATGCGCCCCCTCCCTTTCTTCTTTTTAGTAGGGGACAAAGCCCCATCTTCTCTCCTATGGGTGCATGACACATGGGCAGATGTCTAAGTGTCAAAGGTCAATGTTTGACCAAAGTCAAAAGACAAGACTTAGTAGGTGATGAAAAATGGTAGGTGTTATCTCAAATTTATCTCATAAATTAAAACAACCCTTTTTTGATCTGGACAAGCTCCAGTCAGACCAAGTAAAGGATCCTGAGTGAGGTCAAATATATTTGGCTCAATCGAGATAACTTTTAATGATTGTTGAAGGAGAACATTAGGCTCAATCGTTTGCTAGCACAATTTTCTTGAACTTAATTGAATCTTATTCAAATCAATTAAACTGGATTAGTCCAATTGATGATACCCAAATCCGAACCCTTATTTGTGTGACCTAGTTACATTCAGTTCCATATGCTAATGGGATACGTCATGATCTCTATCATCGACATCATCAAAACATTTTTCGATGGATCAAAACTTTTTTGATTCAGACAACTAGTATGATCGATCATTTAAATCATTTTAATTGCTCCCAAAATTCACTAGTGACACCTAGCAGCATATGGTAGCAACCCATCAAAATTGAAAATGAATCTCTCGGTGCAGTTATCTGTGCGATTAAGTTCCTCTATCTTAAGCTTTGATCAGATTAGGGTTAAGGTGATCTTGTCAAATCCTAATTTTCATCATATGAATTAATCATTCGATTCAATCCAATGTGAAAATTCTAATAGAAACTCTTTCTATCATTTCACTCTGCCATGGCCATGGGCTTATGGATTTGATTCTCATGATCATCATAGGGCTGCTCCTCATCTACCGAGGTAGATAGATCTCCTATTGGTGTAATCCAATTCTTATAATGAACATGCTATAGCCAACATATACCTCAGGATTTTGAATGGCTAGGAGATCGAGTTATGGTATAGTCAAACTATAACACCCTCAAGGTAAACTGCCAATGCACCTCAGGTCAAAGAATCAGACACACCACTGCAGCTTCGAGCCAGTCATTAACGAGAAGGTAGACTTCCTCATCACTACTCGAGGTGGTCACGCTTAGTGCCTTTATTCTCTAGCGAGTACTTATACTCTCACTTCGATATCTCTCAAAACTCATCTATCCTAAAGAAGCGATCGTACACCAACCTTTCGGATCAATCACCATCCTCATGATGATCCTACAATCGGGAGCATTTTATGAGTCAATAATGAAAATTTATGTCTTAAATTTTTAACTCTTGAAAATATGAACTATTATTACCATTAACTCAAGAGATGTATCATAGACACTTTCAAATACACACTTTGACAGAAAATAATTTAACTTATTATTTATAGTCAAAATTATAATTTTGCCCTTAGATGTGTATTACAAGTGTTAGCCAATTCTGGCTTCTAGGGCACACATATCTAACAAAGAGGACCTGCAAAATAAAATCCAAACCAAAGGTTGGTTGGCTCTGGCAGGATCCTCTAATGCTCAAGTTAATTCTCCAATCAATTAGAATGAAGTGCTTGAGAAATAAAAAAGTAGAGTGATGGAAAAGAGAAGAGAGCTTAGAAGAAAACCTATATGGAGGGTCTCTTTTAGATAGAGCACGTAACAAACTGATGGTGATAGCCATAACCATCTAGTAGTGAACCGCTAGAGCCACGGAGACTTTGTTACGGAGGATGAGTTGTCATTTATTGTGACTTGTAGGTGGTGATCTCCTTGTTCAAGTTCGAACATAGGTTGGAGACTTCGGTGTACGGGATGGACTTATGGTCAGTCGAGGTCTGTTGGAGGCAACATCTAATTGGTTTAAGAAGTTTAGAAGTTTTCGGGGTTGTGCACAACTGGATGCCCCCTGAATTGAGATTTGAGGCTTCTGCGCTCCATCCTTCGTAGAGCAGTCATTATGTATCAACGACTTGATGAGGTTCCCTTTGATGGCTCCCACTGACAGGCGTGGTAGGGATTAAGTAGGTCTGTGACTGGAGCATGATAGGAGAACTTCATCCGAAAAGAGCACGACTGGAGGAGTTCGTCCGAAAGGAGCACGACTGGAAGAATTCACATAGAAGGAGCATGATTGGAGGAGTTCGTTCGAAAGGAGCGCAACTACAGGAGTTCATCTGGAAGGAGCGTGATTGGAGGAGGTTATCCGGAAGGAGCGCGACTGGAGGAGTTCAACTATTTTTCAAGCATGTCGCTAATCAAGATTGGGAGAGCCAAACTTGGGTCCTGCCATTCATCTCAAGTTGAGAAGTAAGGTTAGTTAAATAGCAGTTTCTCTTTACTGTTTAAGACCGTCTGGCCATACTTTAATGCATCTTCAATGAGTTCTATGCCATGGACTTATTATCGAGAAGGTTGGTAGGTTTCTTCAAAATGGGAGCCAGTGGCTAAGGACTTCGGTGGGATTATTTTACCCCCAGCACTTGGCTGAAGGAAGCACGACTAGAAGGAGTGCATCCAAAAGAAGTCCGCCTAGAAGGAAGTGGCTGGGCCCTAAACTTGCTATTTCATTTTTAGTCATAAGGATGAGGTTAGTGTAACAATAGTTCTACTTCATCATTCAAGATCATGCTGCCGGACTTTCATGTACTGTTGAGAGATTCTATAGTGTAATCTTGTTGCCAAGGGGATTGATGAATTCCAACGGATGAAGGTCGACGGCTAAGGACCTTGGCCAAAAACTTCGACGAGGATTATTTTTTTCAAAACAGACTTAATCTAATTAATTCTAATTGAATCTAATTTAATTAAACTTGATCTTAGTCTGATTGCTCAATCAGATTAAGCCAATTAGCAATCTAATTGCTAATCGATCCTCCTGCAATACTTGCACTTGATTGATCATCAATCGTATTGATGATTCGATCACTGAATGATTCTCAATCATTGATCAGCCGTCTGATCAGGTGGTGACATCTAATATATGTAATCCCATAGGTTTGAACCTAAGTCGGTAGTATAGAAACTAATTTCTATACAATCAAAATGATCATCTAGCAATGGTACTCGACGTCCGGATAGGTCAAATGTATACAAAGCACTATTCTTAGAATTTTGGCCTATGGTTACCATATAATTCATTTATTTGACTAATAATGCTCAAGATGATATCAAGTTAACTTTCAACACTCATACAAGTCATTCATTTTGTGTTTCAAAATTTTGCAAATTTCATGAGTCCTCACGAGGATTATTCGGGCCTAGGTTTTGCTAAATTGAAACACAGCAAGACATTTGCATTTTGAACTTAATCTAGAGTGGTCAATCCTATCTTGACTCATACACTAACTCTACAAGTACTTGACTATATTCAAAAATCTTTCAATTCTTATATTAGAAATACAGGTAGACTGGCTATTAGAAAATATACAGGGTTTCATGCATGAATTTTAAAAACTTTTTTGAAAATAACTCAATGGAACATGTTGATTAAACCATTTAATCTATAAATGCATGTAATCAAATTACTAAACCTTAAAACTAGGATCTATAACATGTCATAATGCATTCTAAATCTGAAATTAAAAAGGTTCGGTATTGATCAAATCAATACCCTAGATCTAGAATGATTCTAGATCTGAAACCTAGATCACATCTAGGTGAGAGGAGATATCATATCTCTTACCTTACGTTGGTCGAGAACTTCATGGTTGATTTTTGTTGTTGCCTTTGGAGCTACACACGCATCTAGTCTCTATAGAAGATCCATACGAGACTGCAACAAAATTGGATGTTCATCGAATGAAGATTCGCTCAAAGTGCTAGCTTCTCGTGGATCCCTCTAGATGATTAATCTAAATTGATTCTTCAAATCTCTTGGACATTTCAAAAGATAAAGAATAAGAGGAGGATAAGGAGAGAAATCTAATCTTTAGATCTTTCATAAATCAGAAATAAAATACACTAGAAAAGGGTCCTAAGAAAAGACAAATCTTCTCTTTCAGGACATCAACGACTGATGTCTTGAAAATATCCTTATGCTAGGACAAAGGGAAGATTTCTTCCTAGGCTTTTCTTATATTTTCAGATCTTACACACTCTAATTTTCTCATAGAAAAATCATACAAAATATAGAGAAGAAGGATTCTCAAAGAAATCCTAAGAGAAGACCATCTTCTCTTTTCCTTCTCTCATCAGGACATGATCAGATCATGTCCACAATTGATCTTCATGCCCCAACATCTTGGAGCATAGATCCCCATGGCCTCATCATCTCTCTCTCTCAGATTTTGATCATATAAAAATTACACAAAATAAACAAGAGGAAAATACTTAAAAGAAAAACAAAGAGAAGACAATCTTCTTTTACCTTTATCCCTTCAAGACATCAACATTTGAAGTCCAAAAGAAAGGGCCTTCTCCAAGATAATTGGTTCTCCTAATCCCCACTCTAAATCTCCTTTTCCTGCCATGAAAATCTTTGGATTTTTCATGTTCATAACCTATTAAATAGGAGGAGAGACAATTTGAATGGAAGACTAGGTCAAAACCTAGTCAAATAAGGCATCTATGGAGGCATCCAACTCTTGGATGCCTCCCAGATTATTTGCATGAATAATTCATGTGAAAGAGAGAGCAAGGGGCATAAAACCTAGGATATCAGGTGCACAAAAAAATGCTTGATGTGGAAAAGCAAGGAGCATAAGGAAAGTAGGTGTTTTAGTTTGTATGGACTCTATAAAATAGAATCCAATCCAAAACAACTTTCCAAATTGAACCAAATCAGATTTGATTCAAATTAAACCAGATATGGGGCATGAAAAATCAATCTTAGGAATGGAAATCATAGAAAAAATTTAAAAATAAAATTAGATGGGTGTTGGAGATAATTTGTGCAAGGAAGGAAACAAGGAATCCTAGTCTAACTAGGATTCTCATGTATTGATTAGGTCAAACAAATTTTTAATCTAATTAAAATAAGATTAATGTAAGCTTAATTATGGATGATCCTATTCCAACTAGGAACCTAATTAAGTTAGGTTTAAACCATATTTAAATCTAATTTAAATTCTAACTCAATTAGGTGCACTCAAATCCTATTCCAACTAGGAATTATTTTTTTCTTATGATTGGCTTACCTAATAAACCAATTAAACTTAATCTAATTAAGTCCAAACTAATTCTAATTGAATCTAATTCAATTAAACTTGATCTTAACCTAATTGCTTAATCAAATTGAGCCAATTAGTAATCCAATTGCTAATCGACCCTCCTGCAACACTTGCATTGGATCAAACATCAATCGCATTGAATGTTTGACCTTAGAACGATTCTTAATCATTAATTAACCATTTGATTAAGTTATAACCTCTTATGTATGTGACCCTATAGGTTCGAACCTAAGCCAGTAGCACAGTAATCAATTTCTGTACCAATCAAAGTAACTATCTAGCAATAGTTTCCGACGTCTAGATAGGTCGAATGTATGCAAAGCAACATTCTTAGAATCCTGACCCATGGTTACCGTATAATTCATCCCTATAACCAATAATGCTTAAGGCAACTTCAAGTATGCTGTCAACACTCATACAAGTCATCTCTATTGTATCTCAAAATTTTGCAAATTTCATGACTCCTCACGAGGATTACCCAGGCCTAGGTTTTGCTAAATTGAAAGATAATGAGACATTCTCTTCTTGAAGTCAATCAAGAATGGTCAATTCCATCTTGACTCACACACCGACTTCACAAGTACTTGACTATACCTAGAAACTTTTCGAGCCTATTTTAGAAATATGGGCAGTCCAGTACTAAAGTACAGTGAGTTGCTTGCAAGTTATCATGGTGATCTTAGATCGAAGGACACTTATATTCATTGGCCTTAGCCAGCTACTCTTGACAGTAGAGTGCTACATTGGTCATGTTCTATACAAATGTACTCCTACATCTCACCTAGATGCCATACCAGTATCTCCACACCACTTGGTTAAGAGGACAACCAATGTATATAGCATACAACGATCTACACTCGATAAGTTATCATCCTTATTAACAACTTATCATTTGACGGTGAACAATTTAAAAACCATCCAATAAATCCTTCTTTATCGATTGATTGTGGTTCTAAGGACTTCATCATAATTTAGGAGTTCATTTAAGAAAGATAGAACTTTTATGATGAACCAGCTAAATAACTATTATTATTAGATAATTCATATACTAATTTCAATCATCTACCACTTAGATGATTGGCTTTAGGAGATATTTTCCAACACCGGCACCAAAGTATAGTGAGTTGCTTGCAAGTCACCGTGGTGATCTCAGGTTAGAGGGATACTTATATTCATCAGTCTTAACTAGCTACTCTTTATAGTAGCATACTACATTGGTCACGTTCAGTGCAAATATGCTCCTACATCTCACCTACATACCATACCAGTGTCTCCACATTATTTGGTTAAGAGGACAATCAATGCATATGGCATACAGCGATCGATACTTAATAAGTTATCATCTTAGTTAATAACTTATCATTTGGTCATGAATAATTTAAGAACCATCTGATAAATTCTTCTTTATTAATTGAGTGTGGTTCTAAGGATTTCATCATAACTTAGAAATTTATTTAAGAAAGATAGATCTTTTATGATGAATAACCAAATAACTATTATTATTTGATAATTCAGATACTAATTTCAATCATCTATAACTTAGATGGATTGGCTTTAGAATATATTTTCTAATAACTCTCACTTGTACTAAAGCCAATCAGAACAATATCAAATATCCTATCTTCTACTTGAGCTCGTAGAGCTCCTTAGCTTTGAGGCTTTAGCAAATAGGTCGATCAAGTTCTTCTTTTCTATTGACCTTTTGAAGATCGATGTCATCCTTATCCAAAATCAAAAAGTGATAGCGATGCAGAGTATGCTGGTCCTGTGGTGCACCTTCGATTATTTAGCCTGAGCTATGGCTCTAGTGCTACATTAGGACTGGACCATTGATGGAGAGTGCCTCTCCCAACTTGCTAATAAACTTATGCCACTACATAGCTTTCATGGCAGCATCAGATGCCACGATGTACTCTACATCACTAATAGAATAGGCTATAATATTTTGCTTAGAATTTTTCAGCAAATTTTTTCTCTAATTAGGATAAATTCATTATTCAACACTCTCCTATTGTCATCTTTATCTAACTAAAAGCTGGAATCAAAGTATTCCACAAGTTTTAAGTTAGTTTCTCCATAGATGAATCATCGGATCTTAGTATTTTTTAAATACTAAAGGATTGTTTAAACAATCTTTCAGTGGTTCTCACTTGGATCAGATTGGTATCTACTCACTATTTCTAGTGACTATACCATGTCTAGTCTCGTACATGGATTGATAAGATGACAGCTAAATCTTTATTTCTTGTAATGTTGCAATGTCATTCCCACTTAAGAGAATATCATCCATAGACAACACAAGGAATAACACTACAGAACATTTTGACCACTAATAAATGCAAGGTTCCTCTTTATTCATAACAAAGACATACATTCAAAACACATGTTCCAACAATGAGATGACAACAAAGATGTTATAGGTCTCTACCTTCTCGTCACGCTCCTCTGATCCTTTTGAAAATTCATTTGTATCCAACAAATTTTATCCCAACCAGTGTCTATATACTATTGATCTTCATAGACTTCAATTCAGATTTTATGGCTCCAAGCAACTTCTCAGAATCAGACCTTTGCATAGCATCCATATAAGTAATCAGATCCTTGTTGTTCTCATTGAGCTCAACAGGATTACCGTCCTAGACATAGATATCGAAGTATCTATCCTGCTGATGCGGTACTCTACCGGATCTCCTTAAAGGTGCCTCTTTAATGGGCTCCGGGTTAGATCTAATTAAATTCAGTTTTGTAGGTTTACTAGATTGTATCGATTCTTTCTACTGGTCAAACTTCCTCAAGTTCAACTTAATAGGCATCAATTTCTTCTCTAAAGAACTTTCTTTCCAAAAAGAATGCCTTACTGCTGAGAACAACTTTTGTTCTTTAGCATGGTAGAAGTTATAACCCCTAATACATATCCAACCATGATTCAAGTTTATTTATGAGCAAACTTTTAATGTAGGCCTAACAACCCTAAGCTTGAAGGTGAGAGAGTCTAGGTCTATGCCCAATCTATATCCCATATGGAGTCTTTGCAATAGATTTACTCGATGTAAATTTTTAGAGTAAAACAAGTAGTCTCAAGAGCTTAACCTTGAAACAAGTAGACTAGTAAACCCCATCAGGATCGAACCAAGTCTAACAAAGTTTGATTTCTTCTTTTCGATATACTATATTTTAAAAGGAGTCCATTGTGAGAGAATCCTATTCTCTTCTAAATATATCAAAAACTTATTGAAAAAGTATTCATCTCTTCAATCTGATCGAAGAGTTCCAATACCTTTTTCAGTTTATTTTTTTACTTCATTATGAAATCATTTGAACATTTCAAATGATTCAGGCTATACATACCTATACCAAGATAGGTCATCTATAATCATAACGAAATATTGATATTCTTCTTTGGCACTTAAGTTCATAGGTTCATATACATCACTATGTATAAGACTTAGAACTTCATTGGCTCATTCATCTTTTTCAGTAAAAGATGACTTTATCATCTTTCCAAGAAGACATGACTCACAAGTTGGCAATGATTCATAATCATTGATGTTAAGATTTTTCTCTTAAGTTAACCTATTTATCTTGTTCTTGTTAATGTGACCAAGCCTAAATAATAAAGGTAGACATCCATGACATAATTTAACTTAGAATGTTTAATAGATGTGTATATTACACTAACAAGCTATGATAAAAAGTATATGTCATTTGTTTGTCGTCCATGCATTATTATAATATCATTCATAACGATATCACAATAATCTCTCTTTATAGATGAATGATGATCATCTTTGACCAAAAGGCCAACAAAGATCACATTCATCATAAACAATGGATAATAGTGACACTCACTCTAAATGATAACTTTTGAAAATAAGCTCGATAATTCCTAAAGCTAGGACTGGAATAGAATTTCCAACCTAACATTTAGAAATTTCTCATGTTTTCAAACTTTCTACTTACCTGAAGTCCTTGCAACCAATTGCATAAGACTATCGATATCTAATATCTAGGTAGCAGAATTACACACAAAGAAATTACAAGATGTTATCATACAATATCTTTGATGAGCAACTTTTTGCTTCTTTTGCTTGTTCAACCTGTCGGGGTCAAGGAAACTAAGATATTCATAACAATACTTCTTCTTATGATGATGCTTCTGATAGTAGAAGCACTCTACTTGATTTGGATTAGTCTTAGACTTTTTGTTTTCACCGAACTTAGAAGCCCCAGCATGAATCCATTCATACTACTGAACCAAAAGTCAACTTTCGATACTAATCATCGAAGTTGGGTCCCATAATTCAATCACTATCTGATAGTGATCGGAGCAATTATGGTTTAGCCATTATCTAAAGAAAAGAGGATAATGATATAATGTATATGAATTATTTTAAGCCTAGAGACTTGGACTTTAGTTCAAAGATTCTTCCACTATTTTGTACAAATTGATAGCCTCTACCTCCAATTTGAGGAATCACTTTAATTTTCTAGTAGGTACTAAAATTCACATAGGCTACACACAATCCCGATTTTGGCCGATCAACCAATGTGTATCTATAGGTAGGTTCTTTAACCAATTATTTCTCCAAACAACTTCTAGTAATTTAATTTTATCCCAAAAATCTAATCAGTTGGCTTTGGTCTCTACTGCAAGAATTCGGTTAGGTCCAACCATTAACATGACCATACCTGGTGCATCTAACCAACGAATGACTAAGCCCAACTTTGGTTGGTCAACCTAACCACCATTAGAGAGACACTTCCAAGTTATCATATTATGAATGATAATTTCATTAGACAATAAGCACCAGACTTTTGTGCTTTCAATGATTATTGAGTTAATGGATCCATTATTATCTAACTTAATGAGAGGCTATGACTCAGTTATCCCCATAACTTTATCATTTTAAGAACCTAATAATTTTAGAAGATTAAATTATTATGATTTAAGAATAGAGAAGACATGGATCAAATTGCTCCCACTGACTTCACCAAGTCAAATCCTTCCACTGACTTCACAAGTCATTAATGAAAACTAGGATTAATTATGGTCCAAGGGCACCTAAATCAATCTTACTAAATAAAATCAGTCTCACTGATTTTCTATGTGACATGGGTTAGCATGACTCAATGAGCAACCTAATCAAGACCTGATTAACCATATTGACTAAGTAAGTGAGATTGGTGGGAGGGTCTACCAAAGCTTGTCTTAGACACCCTCAAAAATAGCCAGGTAAATAGGCTGCCAATTAAAAACTACCAATCTAGAAATGCCAAAGTTACCCTAGACATCAATCAGTTTATTAATTTTGATTTGGTCTACCTAAAGATTTGGGCTCAACCACTGAGCTACGATCCATATCCATTTATTAGATGTATGAACTTTGATCTACTATAACTATTGAATTGATCTATTGAAAAGAAATGACCTAATCCTAATTAACTATTAATTAGTTTTGATCAATTTTTTAACTTAGTCTATATTTAATCTAACTCTAGGTCTAACCCAGTTAATGATCTGATCAAAGCTAACTTGTTATCCTTTAATCCATATTTTATAAAATTATCTTCAGATCTTCAAATCACAAACCTAGATCCTAAACAATCACTTAATTCTCAATTAAGTCCAAGGCATATGGGTTGGGGTTCAAAAGCTCAGAACTAGTTTCTAATTTCAAGTTTTATAATATTTTCAACATGTAAATAATTTACATTGAATCATATTCAATTCATGATTTTAGATCTAATTTATTTTAATATTTAGATTATATTCTAGGATTTTGAATCTAGAGTTTTGTAAAACGTAAGTTCACAATTTAAATTCCATAAAGCAAATATGTCATACATATTCATTCTAGATTCAAAAAATAAAACTACATATCTAGCATATGTATAAGAGGAACTAGATCAAAACATGAAACACATATTATTCAGATCTTATCTAAAAAATCAAAATCAGTTCATAAACCAATTAATATTAGATTTAAAATTTAAAAATAAATCATAAATTATTTTAGATCTCATCTTAGATATTTATGATTTAAATTTTTTAGATCAGCACATACTAATATAACCTCTCCACTGTAAGGGATAAATCTTATAGCAGGACAACATTATAATCAGTATGTGCGATCCAATATTATTTAGATCTAATTTAAATAATCTAAAATAGATTTAATATCTATTTATTTTAGATTTAAAATTAAAAAAATAAATCATAAATTTATTTAGATCACATCTAACTTATTCATGATTCAAATTTATAAATCATCACATACTAGGACAATCTTTTCATTGTAAGAGGTTAACCTTGCAACAAGACAACTATATATCAGTATGTGCGATCTTTAATTTTTACTTTTAGATTTATTTTAAAATTTGCATGATCATGTCATAAAAGAACCTAGATGCTCTAATACCACTGTTGAAAAACATGTAGGGTTTCATGTATATATTTCAAAAAAAAATTTTGAAATAAGACGCAGCGAAAGACATAGATTAAACTATTTAATCCAATAATGCATATGATCAAATCACTAAACTCTACATCTAGGATCTATGACATATCATGATGCAATCATAAATCTAAAAAATAAAATCAGGTTGGTATTGATCATACCAATACCATAGATCTAGAACTATTCTAGAAACCCTAGATCTTATCTAGATCCAGAAGAGATCAAATCTCTTACCTTCATGCAGAACGAGAACACCGTAGCTGATTTCATTATTGTCTTTATTTCTTGGAGCCACACAGTGCATCTAGCCTCTCTAAGTTGTCCACACGAAGTCATCACTCTAATCGGAGGTTCGTCAAATGAGCTCGATGTGCTAGCTTTTGGCAGATCCCTCCTGATGGTCAATCTTGAAAAATTATCTTTGGATCTCTTGGACACTCCAAGAGATGAAGATCAAAAGGAGGATTATGAAAAAAGTTCAATCCTTGGATCTTCCAAAAATAAGAAAAATAAAAATTTGAAGAGAAATCATAAAGAGAACACACATCTTCTCTTTAGGACATCAACCATTGATGTCCTAAATAGATCTACAAACCTTGATAAGAGGAGACCATCTCCTCTAGTATTTTTCCATGCTATTTCTCTGTTTCTTTTTGATTTTTCTCATGAAAAAATCCTACAAAAATTGAGAGGAAAAATTTCCTCAAAGAAATCCTAAGTGAAGACCATCTTCTTTTCTTTTCTTCTCATTAGGACCTGATCATATCATGTCCAAAAGAAACCTTATTGCCCCAACAACTTGGAGCATTAATCCTCGCATGCCCTCTCTCTTTTGTTCTATAATTTTTTAGTGGAAAAAATCTTACAAAAGATAGAAAAGAAAAATCCAAAAATAAACCCTAAAGAGAAGACCTTCTTCTCTTCCTTTGTTTTCATCAGGACATGAACCTTTCATGACCTAATGAGACCACCATGCCCAAATCCTTGAAGCACCAAACTCCCCATGCCTTTTCCCTTTTTTCTCTACTTTTTGCATGGAATAATACCAGGTTTCTTATGCCCCACCTGAAGAGAATAGGATGCATCATAAATATAGGGGAAGACTAGGTCAAAAGACCTAGTCAAACAAGGAAGTTAGGGGGGCGTCCAACTCTTGGATGCCTCCCCCAAATTTTTGGGCATGAGGATCAGAAACCCAATGCACAAAAGAAACAAAAAATGGTGACAAAGAAATTATGGGCATGGAAGAAAAAATTTCAAAGGGAGAGGAGAAGAGTTTTAACAAATTAAAACTCTTAGTTTGACACATGATCATTCAAACTAACTTCCAAATAAGACCAAGTCAAATTTTATTGCAAATAACCAGATATTGGGCATGGAAGAGCTTTCTTAGGCATGGGAAAATATACATAGGCATTAGGAAATAAAACCAAAAGATGGGCATTGGGCTTTCTTCTTAGGCGCAAGGGAATAGGATGAGTCCTAGTCCAACTAGGACTCTCAAATGTAGACCAGGTCAATGCCCAATTTAAATATTATTTAAACTATATTAAATGCAACCTAATTAAAGATAATCCTAGTCCAACTAGAAATCTAATTAAATTAGATTAAATTAAAATTTAAATCTAATTTAAATCATAAATCAATTAGGAATTAGGTGCACTCAAGTCCTAGCCTAACAAGGAATTATTTTTTTCTTGGAATTGACTTATCCAATAAACCAATTAGACTTAATCTAATTAAATCTAAATTAACTCTAATTAAATTTAATTTAATTAAACTTTATCTCAATCTAATTGCTCAATCAGATTGAGCCAATTAGTAATCTAATTGCAAATCGATCCTCCTACAATACTTGCACTTAATCAATCATCAATCGTATTGATGATTCGATCACTGAACGATTCTTAATCATCGATCAACCACACGATTAGGTAGCAACCTCTAATGTGTATGACCCTATAGGTTCGAGCCTAAGCTGGTAGCATAGAAACCAATCTCGTACAAATCAAAATGATAATCTAGTAATGATATCCGACATCCAAATAGATCGAATGTATGCAAAGCAATATTCTTAGAACCCTGGCCCATGGTTACCGATAATTCATCCCTTTGATCAAAAATACTTAGAAAGACTTCGAGTTACCTGTCAACACTTATACAAGTCATCCATATTATATTTAAAAATTTTTCAAATCCCATGAGTCCACACAAGGATTATTCAGGCCTAGGTTTTGCTAAATTGAAATGCAATGAAACATTCGCTTCTTGAAGTTAATCAGGAGTGGTCAATCCCATCTTGACTCATATACCAATTTTACAAGTACTTGACTATACGTAGAAATCTTTCGATCCAATATCAAAGATACTGATAGTCTAGTACTAAAGTACAGTGAGTTGCTTGTAAGTCACCATGGTGATCTTATATCAGAGGGACACTTAAATCCATCGACCTTAACTATCTACTGTTGATAGTAGAGTAGTACATTGATCACGTTTAGTACAGATGTACTCCTATATCTCACCTACATGCCATATTAGTATCTCCACACTATTTTGTTATGAGGATAACCAATACATATGGCATACAGCAACCTATACTCGATAAGTTATCATCCTAGTTACTAACTTATCATTTGATCGTGAATAATTTAAGAACCATCTGATAAATCTTTCTTTATCAATTGAGGGTAGTTCTATGGACTTCATCATAATTTAAAAATTCATGTAATGAAGATAGACCTTTTATGATGAATAATCCAAATAACTATTATTATTTGATAATTTATATATTAATTTCAATCATCTATAACTTAGATGATTGGCTTTAGAATATATTTCCTAACACTCAAGTCCTAATCAACTAAAAATTATTCTCTCTTAAAATTGGCTTATCTAGTAAACCAATTGAACTTGATCCAATCAAGTCCAAACCAAATCTAATTAAATCATATTCAATTAAAATTGATCTCAGTCCTTAAGCTCAATCAGATTGAGCTAATTAGCAATCCAATTGCTAATGGATCCTTTCACAATAATTGCACTAGATCAAACATCAATCATATTGAATGTTTAATCCTAAAATAATTCTTAATCATCGATGAACCATCCAATTAGATCAAGACCTCTAATATGTATGACCCCATAGGTTCAAATCTAAATCAATAGCATAGAAATAAATTTTTGTGCCAATCAAAGTGATCATCTAGCAATGGTACCCAACGTCGAATAGGTTGAATGTATAAAGCAATACTCTTAGAATCCATGTGGATATGGTTTTCATATAATTCATCTCCATGATCATAAATGCTCATAGGATGACTCAGGGTTTAACTATCAATCCTAAATTGATCATCCACATTGTATTTCAAAATACCAAATCCATCACATGGATTATCCCGACCAAGGTTTTGCTAAATTAATGTATAGTGATACATTATCTCAAAACTCTTAGAGTGGTCAATTCCATCTTAATCACTTACCGAATTCATAAGTACTTGACTATGCCCAAAAATCTTTCATCACTAAATTAGAAATTCAGGTAGTCTGGCATCAAAGCATAGTAAGTTGCTTGCAAGTCATCATGACAATCTCAGGTCTAAGGAACACTTATACCCATATCCCATCAGAGCAATTCTTAATAGCAGAATGCTTCAGAGTTGATCATGTTCAGTGATGATGTACTCTTATATCTCACCTGTATGCCATACTAGTATCTCCATACTCTTTGGTTAAGAGGACAACCAACTTATATGGCACAAAATGATCTATACTCGATAAACATTGTCATCCTAATTAACAATGTATCATTTAGTTATGATCAGTTTAAGGTCTAATCTATAAATTTTCTCTTTATCGAATCTAAATAATCCTAAAAATTTTATCTCAATGTAGGAGTTTATTAGAAGATGTAGATTTATAATAAAAAATACTAAAATAAATATTTTATTTAATAATAAATTATTTATAATTATAAGATTAGCATAACCATCAACAGACTGATGATTAGCTTTAGGACATATTTTTCAACAACTCCCACTTGTCCTAAAGCTACTCAGTACGGTATCTAATTCTCATCTTCAACTTGTGGTTATTGAACTTTTTTACTGCTAAGGCTTTAGTGAGAGGGTCAGCCAGGTTCTTTATTCTATCAATCTTTTGAAGGTCGACATCTCCTCAATCCACTATCTCCTAGATCAGATGGTAGTGATACAGTATGTATTTCATCCAGTGGTGTGACTTTGGTTCCTTCGCCTAAGCAATGGTTTCAGTGTCGTCGTAGTTGAGAGGACTGGACCATCCAGGAAGGGTGCTACTCCAAGCTCAATCATGAACTTCCTCAACCACATAACGTTCTTCATAGTATCGGATGCCATGACGTACTCCACCTCGCAAAATGAGTTTGCCACAGTATGCTGCTTAGAACACTTTGAGCAAATGACTCAACCATTTAGGATAAAGATATAATTCGACACACTCTTACTATCATCATGGTTAGATTGAAAGTTGAAATCCATAAATCCTACAAGTTTCAAATCTCACTCACCATAAATCAACAACTGGTCCTTAATATTTTTTAAATACATAAGGATGGTTTTTACAACCTTCCAGTAGTTCTCTCCTAGATCAGATTGGTATCTACTCACTACTCCTAGTGAGTATACCACATCTAATCTCGTACATGTCATGACATACATGATAGATCCCATTATTGAAGCATATAAAATTCTACTCATATGCTCTCTCTCTTCAGGAGTTGTCGAACAATCTTTCTTAGAGAGAAAAATTTTATGTTCTATCAAAAGATAGCCCTTCTTGAAATTCTCTATGCTAAACTATTTTAGCATAGTCTCTATGTACGTGGACTAGGAAATCAAAGCAATATCTTAGATCTATCTCTATAGATCTTCATTCCTAGGTTGTAGGATGCTTTAGATATGTGTGCCCTAGAAGCTAGAATTGGCTGACACTTGTACACTTCTAAGGGCAAAATTATAATATTGACTATAAAATAAAATGAATTATTTTCTATTATAATGTGTATTTAGTGTCTCTGATACATTCCTTAAGTTAATGGTAATGATAATTCTTATTTTCAAGAGTTGAAAATTTAAGACATGAATTTTCATTATTAACTCATAAAATGCTCCTAACCATTGGATAATCATGAGGATGGTGATTTATCTGAAAGGTTGGTATCCAATCACTTCTTTATAGTAGATGAGTCTTGAGTCTACGGTGTAGAGACATCAGAGTGAGAGTATAGATACTTGTTTGAGAATAAGGGCACTGAGCATGACCACCTCGAGCAGTCATAAGGAAGTCTACCTTCTCATTGATGACTGGCTCGAAGCTGTAGTGGTGTGTCTGGTTCTTTGACCTGAGTTGCATCGATAATTCATCTTGAGAGTGTTATAGTTTGACTACAGCATGACTCGATCTCCTAGCCATTTGGAATCTTGAGGTATATGTTGGCTATAGTATGTTCATTGTAGGAATTGGATTGCACGAAGAGAAAATCTATCTACCTCGGTAGATGAGGAGTAGTCTTATGATGATCATGAGAATCAAATCCATAAGCCCATGGTCATGGCAGAGTAAAATAATAGAAAGAGTTTCTATTAGGTTTTTTACATCGAACTTGAATCAAATAATTAAATCATATGACAGAAATTAGGGTTTGATGAGTTCACCTTAATCCTAATCTGATCTAGATAGAAGAACTTAATCACACATATAACTGCACCAAGAGGTTCATTTTCAATTTTGATGGGTTGCCACCATATACTACTAGTTGTCACTAATAGATTTTGGGAGCAATTAGAATGATTTGGATGATTGATCATTCTAGTTGTTTGAGTTAGAAAAGTTTTGATCCATCGAAAGGTATTTCGATGATGTCGATGATAGAGGTCGTGACATATTTCATTACCATACAGAACTGAACCTAACTAGATCACACAAACAAGGGTTTGGATCTAGATATCATCAATTGGACTAACTCAGTTTAATTGATTTGAATTAGATTCAATTAAGTTCAAGAAAATCATGCTAGCACACGATTGAGCCTAATGTTCTTCTTTTATAATCATTAAAAGTTGTCTCGACTGAGCCAAATATATTTGTGCTCACCCAAGTACTTTTACTTAGTCTGACTGGAGCCTGTCCAGATAAGAAAAGGATTATCTTAATTTATGAGATAAATTTGAGACAACACCTGCCATTTTCCATCATCTATTAATTCTTGTCTTTTGACTTTGGTCAAACATTGACCTTTGACACTTAGACATCTGCCCATGTATCATGCACCCATAGGAGAGCAGATAGGGGTTTGTCCTCTTGCTAGAAAGAGGAAAGAAGGGGGTGCACACCTAAGGAGGCATGCACCCAAGAATAGGGATGCCTTGAGTCCCATATAGATGGGAATCTAGATTGCTTCTTAGAATCAAACTAGGTGGCACCAAGGGGCTCTGCTTTGACCAATCTTGGTGCCACCTAAGGGTGTTGGAGAGGGGCTCTTATCTGATTAGGTCAGGTGATATCGTCCCACTAATTAGATTTAGATCTGATTGCATGAAGAGACGTGATTGGCCGGGATGATGTGGCATTGCATGGTGCAGCAGGGTCTATAAAAACTCTATCTATGCCTAGCTTTAAAGAAGTTCTCCTTAGCCCATGCCATATTGCTCTCTCCCTCTCTCCTCCATGCCTATCATAGATCCTCTCTCTCTTCTCCATGCCCAAGAGGTTTTGGGCTCTAGTTTGGTGAGATATAGGCAAGAGAAAGGCAACAAGAAAGGAAGAAGGCAGCACTGCTGCAAGAGACGACATCGAATCTTCAAAAGTTATTTTGAAGACCTTCAAGATCAGATCCAGATTTGATCTTTGGAGGATAGATCAAAAAGATAGAGATATCAAAATTCTATTTGAGTGGATACCAGTAGAGTCTAGATGATTGCATGGCTGCATCCAGAACCTCAAATAATCAGCAGGATCATCATAGAGTAATTAGATTACCTAAGAACAAGATAAAAATTAAATCTAATTTAATTTATTTTTATTTTATCTTATTAGATCTATCAAATTAGATCTAAAAGTATCATATTTGATTTAGATCTAAGAAAAAATTTTTGAAATATTCTTCTTGATCAAATCAGATCTGAACGAACGTGATTCGAGAAATAGGTTTTTTCCTTCATGTTTTACCTAAGTCTTTCATAGAGAACTAAGATAATAGCCATACTTTTATTCTTTATAGTATGATATTGTCATTCTCAATTAACAGAATATCATCTACGTACAAAATAAAAAATACCACTACTGGATCATTTGCGCACTTGTATAGGCAGGACTCTTCTCCGTTCTTAACGAAGCCATACATTTTGATCATCTTATCAAAATACATGTTTCAACTTCAAAATGTCTGCTTTAATTCATAACTAGATCTCTGAAGCTTACACACCTTGGACTCATCTATGGATGTGAACTTCTCTGGTTGTATCTATTGAGAATAGTATCCCAAAGTTAATTATCAGCCTATTAATGATTGAGCTATCTGTTGTAATTATATATAAATTATTAATAAATAAAATTTTTTTTGGCATTTTATCATCATAAATTCTCACATCTTCTAATAAACTTCTGTGTTGTGGTGATGTCCTTAGAACTATTTAGAATCAATAATCATGGATTTATCATTTAGTTCTTAAATTTGTTTGTGATCAAATGATACATTGTTACCAAGGATGACAACATTGTAGGTCATTATGTGCCATATGGATTAGTTGTCCTCTTAACCAAAAAGTGTGAAGATATTGGTATGGCATGTAAGTGAGATGTAGGAGCACATCTACACTAAATGTGATCAACTCTAAAGCTTTTCTACCATCAAAATTTGCTCTGATGGAATATGGGTATAAATGTCCCTCCGACCTAAGATCACCATGGTGACTTCTAAGCAACTCACTGTGCTTTAGTGCCAGACTATCTAAATTTTTAATTCAGTAATGGAAGATTTTTGGGCATAGTCAAGTACTTGAGTAGTCGATATATGAGTCAAGATGGGATTGACCACTCCGATTTAGGAGCTGTATTTAATTATGTTTTAATTTAGCAAATCCTTGGCCAAGGTAGTCTTAGTGAGGAGTCACGGTGCTAACTGCTTTGAGACACAATTTAGTTGTATCTTTCAAGGTTGATAGTTTAACTCTGAGTCATTCTATACATAGAGATCAAAGGGATGAATTAAATGACAATCATATTTAAATGGGTTCTGAATATTATAATTATGACTATTCGATCTATCTAGACGTCGGGTACCATTGCTAGATTGTCACATCGATTAGTAAAGGAAGTGGTTCCTGAGCTACTAGCTTAGATTCAAACCTATAGGGTCACACATACTAGAGATTTCTACCTAATTTGATGGCTGGTAAAGAGTCCCACTGGACTAAAACTCTTCAACCAAGAGTCTTACTACATTAGGACTCTGAGTTCTGGTTGTCTGGGACTCTATGATCAAGAGTCCTAGTGGACTGAAACATTATGGTCAAGAGTCCCATTGGATCGAAACTCTTCGACCAAGAGTCCTACTACTCTAAAACTCTAAGTCCTACTTATCTGAGATTCTGTCATCGAGAGTTTGGACTCTACGATCATGAGTTTCACTCATTTTGGATATCGGTATCAAGAGTTTCACTGGTTTGGAACTCTTCGATCAAGAGTTCCATTTTGATGGAACTCCATTATCTGGATATCCACTGGATTTTGATTCTATATTTATAAAATATTTAATTAATGATTTGATTACTAATTAACTTAATTTGATTAAGTAATTATTTTTAGATCAAGTTCAATTGAATTAAATTCAGTTGGGTTTGATCCGATTAGATTATGAGATGACCTAATCGCTGAGAAAGTTTGATCGCTGATTTGTTCAAGGGTTGGGCTTATTTAATTTTTGATTTGATTAGAATTTAACTAAGACTAAATGAGTTGGATTTAATCTGGTCCAATTGGGCCTAACCAATTTAGATTGGGTTGGTTCAATTAGATGAATAATTATGAGACTAGTTTGACCTAGTCTTCCATGTGCCACCTCACCCTCTTTGCACCATATTTTTCTCCACAAGAAAGATGTTCTCATGAATAATTTTCCATGCAAAAGAAGGCTTGAACCATCCTTTCTCACATCCCAAATACATTAGAACTCTTTGGTTTCAAATTTGAATTCAATGGGAGTTTGAATCAAATAAGCAACCTCAAGGTCCTATCTATATTCCCTCATGCCATCTCTCTTGTGCACCATATATAAAGTTCCACAATTTTTTTTTGGGTTGTGTAAAACTTCTAAGAGTTTCTTATCTGGTTCATGAGCCATTCCCAGTGTGAGAAAAAATAAGAAAAAAAATCTAACAAGAAAAGTTAGGAGAGAAATCTAGGCACCAGCGTTTGAGTGCTGTGCTACACTAGATCTTGATCTAGGGTCTCTGTTCTGATTTTGCAAGATTTGAGCATCAGATCTTCATGAAATTTTTTTGAGTGCTTCCTCATCCTCTCTTCTACCCATCCTACTGATATATAGCATCCAAAGTTTTGGTGGAGGAAGATCAAAATTGTTCGATCAGATCTAGCTGTCAAGAGCGTTCTTCATCGAGCTAGCACTCAGGAGGAGCCAATCAGGATCAGAACCTCATGTGGACCATTCATAGAGGCCAAACATGTGTGTGGCTATGTTGCAATGATCAAATCTATTTGATGATTAGATCGGTGGTGATTCAATTATGGAGATCATCTACCTACGCAAGATAACGTGTTCTGAACACGTAGCATAGTAAAAATTATTTTACTGCTCATAGCCTTTTATTTTTGGATTTAATTGCATGCATATATTTCATATTAGATCCTGGTATTATAGGATTTATAGATCAGATCTATAGATTTTTAAAATTAATTAAATTAATTTTTATTTTTACTATAATTTTTTTTTGAAAAAGTTTCGAAAGTAGAACTAGAAATCCTGCATGCATTCCAGCAATGGTATTAGAGCATCCAAGTTACTTAATGTGATCTATATGCATGTTTAGATTATTTTTTAGATTAGATCTAAATAATAATCTAATTTTTTAGATCTGAAAAAAAAATAACATGATTGCATGGACCGTAGGTTATCCTGCTGTAGGGTTTATCCTCTATAGTGTAGGTTGTCCTAGTATGTACTGATCTAGATCATTAAATCATAAAATTTTAGATCTGATATAATAATTTTTATGATTTTATTGTATTATTTTGATCTAATTTTTAATCATAAATAAAAATTTAGATTAGATCTAATTTGATTCATGATTTTTTATATGTTATACATAGATCTAGATTAAAACCTACAACTAGTACTGTTTGTAAAATGAGCCGACCTAATTTTTGATATAGGTCAACCCATTTGATGAATAGTGCTAAGTTGTGTTGAACCTTTTAAAATATTTTAAAATATTTTTAAAATATTGAATCCCAACCCTCAGTCCAAAAACTTAATTAAGAATTAAGTATGTTGAATTAGGGTCTATATTGTGAATTAAATTCCTAAGTCATTAACCATAAAATGTGGATTATTGGGTTAAATGAATTAGATCCATTAATTGGGTTAGACCTAAGGTTAGTTAAGGAATGAACTAATTTAGAGTAATTGATCAAATCTAACTAAATATTGATTTAGATTAGGTCAAGGACTCTTTAAACTCAATTACAATAGTTGTAGTTGGTCAAGTCCATGCCTTTAATGAGGACCAAATGGAATTGATTCATTGCTACATGGTCGAATCCAAAATTGCTAGGTTGGTCAAATTAAAACTAATGAATCGGATGGTATCTAAGGTAAGTCTGGCAGTCCAAATCAATGGTTTTTGATTAGGAGCTATTCGCACTGATTCGATCTTTGAAGAGTTAATGACATATCCCTTCCACTGATCTCACTTACCTGGCCATCCTGGTGAGTTAGATTTTGATTAGATCACTTGATAATTTAGGCTCATCCATGTCAATTAGGTAAATTAGTGTGACTAATTTAGGTGCTCCTAATGCTGGCTTGAATTAGATCCTTTTTTATCTGACTTGGTGAAGTCAGTGGGAGGATCAAAATTGTCTGATCATTTTTTTTTAAAAAATGAGTTAACCAAATCCTCTAAAATTATTAGATTTTTAAAAATAAAATAGTTATAATGATAACTCGGTCATAGCCTCCCATTAAGTTGAGTGACAATGAGTCCATTAGTTTAATAATCATTAGAGATCCAAAGGCTTGGTGCTTATTGATTGATGGAATTATCATTCATAATATAATGATTTGGTCGTGTCTTTCTAATGGTGGTTAGATTGGTCGACCAAAGTCGGGCCAGATCATTTGTTGGTCTGATGCACCAAATATGGTCATGTTAATAGTTGAACCTAACCAAATCATTTTAGTAGAGGCCAAAGCCTATTGATTAGATTTTTGGAGCAAAATTAATATTACTAGAAGTTATTTGGAGAAACAATTGATTGTGAACCTACCCATTGATGCACATAAGTTGACCAACCAAGGTTGGGCTCACGTGTAGTCTATGTGGATTCTAATATCCACTAAGAAATTAAAGTAATTTCTTGAATTGGAGTTAGAGGCTACTAGTTCATATAAAATAGTGGAAAGATCTTTAGACTAAAGTCCAAGTATTTAGGATTAATAATTCATATACTAATTAGATTTGATTTTTCTTAATGCAGATATGGCCACTACCCTATCGCTCCGATCATTATTAGATAGTGATAAATGAATGGAACCCAACTTTGATAGTTGGTATTGAAAGTTAAAAAATCATTCTGGAGCATGAGCAGATCTTGTATGTTTTGACTGATTTGGCACCTGGAGTCAGCTCCAAATGCTAGAGGAGTGGTCCGAGATACTTATCAGAAGTGGCTTAATGATCGCACCATCGTTCGATGTATCATGCTGGCGGTAATGAATGATGAGTTCAATCATAGGTTTGAGAATGCCCAACCATAGGAGATGCTGCATGCCTAATGATGTTGAAAGGCACGAAACTAGTTATGCCATTTTCAACACTCGGATGAGGGATGGGGCCTCAATCACCGATCATGTATTATACACGATCGAGATGATTGAGGACCTAATTAAGCTGGGCTTCTCCCTGTATGAGTAGCTCGAGAAGGATGAAATTCTGAATTCTTTACTCAAGTCCTTCCTCCCCTTCCTTACCCATTTTAGAATGACAAAGCCTGTAATAAACTATCATGATTTATTGGGGTTCCTATAGAACTTTAAGAAGGATCACTAGCTCCACAAGGAGATGGTGAACATAGTGGGAGGGTCTTCTTCTGATCGTCGATCTTTTAAGAAAGAAAAGAAGAACAAAAAGAAAAAAATAAGAAGGTTCAGACACATGCTGGGACGTTTCAAGATCAGACCAAGAAATGCAAGCCCGATCAGAGCTAGGCGGAGTGTTTCATTTACAAGAAGTAGGAGCACTGAAAGAGAAACTATCCTTAATACATTGCCTCTCTGGATCCGAATAGGCCGAGGAAGAAGCAATCTATTGTTGGGTGAGATAATTATATGATAACACCTTGCAACTTCTCAATTTGTAACACTACTGCCTAGGTATTAGATTTTGAAAGCCCTTATCATATTTGTAATTTGATGTAGGATTTATATGTCAGTAGGAGATTTGATGAAGGCAAGAGATTCTTGAACATTGAAGATGAAAGATAAGTTCTAGTTCTAGCCTTAGGAATCATGAACCTTGTAATCAATTCTCATAGAGTTATTATTATTGAATATCATATTTGTCCAAGTTTTTCTTGAATGTTATTTTTGTAGGCCTTCTGGCCATGAACAGTTATGAATTTTTAATAAAAAATTAATTATAATATCATTTTAAATGATATTATAATTTATGTTGGATAATTGAATAACGGTATCTATCTATTATCATAGCCTGTTAACATAGTCCAATCATTCGGTAAATGCCCTAGAATAAATAATATGTCAGAAGTTACCTTTAGCACTGTAGGCTAGGTCATATCAACAAGAATAGAATAAATAGGTTGGCTCAAGAAGGAATTCTTGAAGTTGGTAATTGTGAATCACTTCTGACCTGTGAGTCCTATCTACTTGATAAAATGACTGAGTCACTTGTTATTGAAAAAGGTAAGCGAGCCAGTGAACTCTTAGGTCTAGTACATACTAATGTATGTAAACCCATGAGCTCAAGCACTAGAGGTGGATATTTCTACTCCATAACTTTTATTGACGACCAATCTAGGTAGGGCTACGTCTACTTAATGAAGCATAAATCAGAGTCATTTGAAATGTTCAAACTATTCCATAATGAAGTAGAAAAATAAACTGAAAAGAGTATTAAACCACTTTAGTCTGATCGAGGGAGTGAGTACCTTTCCAATGAATTTTTGACATATCTATGAGAGAATGGGATTCTTTCCTAATGGACTCCTCTAGAACACCACAGCATAATGGTGTGTCTGAAAGGAGGAATCGGATCCTATTGGATATGGCTCGATTCACGATGGGGTTTGCTGATCTATCTATCTCTTTATGAAGATATGCACTCAAGTAAGCCTGTTACCTTCTAAATAGGATTTCGAGTAAGTCTGTCTCCAAAATGCCATATCAGATATAGACAGAATGTAAGCCAGTAGTCTCGCACCTTAGGATTTGGGGGTGTCCAACTTATGTCAAATATTTAGTAATGGATAAGCTTGGACCTAGATCTGACAAGTGTTATTTTATAAGATACCTAAAAGAGACTAAAGGATATTACTTCTACCTAGCTGATGAGCAAAAAATATTTGTCAGCCTTAAGGCAGTCTTTTTGGAAAAAGAGTTCCTAGATAAAGGGACTAATGCCTCTAAGGTCAAACTTGAGAAAGTTTAGCAAGTAGAAAAACTGGCACAAGTAGTTGAACCTGAATCGAATTTGATTAGATCAAATTCGGAGCCCATTGAACCTGTACCTTTAAGGTGGTTTGGTAGAGTACCATATCAATCGGACAGATATTATGGTTTCTTGGTCTAGGATAGTGATCCTATCAAACTTAATGAGAACGATGAGGATCCAATCACTTACATGGATATAATGTAGAGATCCGACTCTAAAAAATAGCTTGAGGCCATGATATCCAAAATGGAGTCCATGAAGGTCAATGATGTATGGACATCGATTAACCCACCTGAAGGGGTAAAATCCACAAGGTGTAAGTGGGTCTTCAAGAGGAAAAGGGGCATAGATGGGAAGGTGGAGACCTATACAGCCCATCTAGTTGTAAAGAAATATCATCAACATTATGGTATAGACTATAATGAGATATTTTCTCCTGTGGCAATGCTCAAATCCATTTAGATCATGCTTGTGATAGCTGTCCATCTGGACTATGAGATCTGGCAGATGGATGTGAAGACAGCTTTTCTAAATGAAGAGCTAGACAAAGAGATGTATATGATACAACTTGAAGGGTTCACATCCATAGACGAGGCTAAGGTATGCAAGCTTCAAAGGTCCCTTTATGGACTAAAGCAGGCATCTAGGAGTTGGAACATACATTTTGATAGGATGATCAAGACGTATGGCTTCATTAAGAATGGAGAAGAGCCCTACATATACAAGTAGGCTAATGGTCCAATGGTTGTATTTCTAGTATTGTATGTGGATGACATTCTCTTAATCGAGAATGATGTTCCTGCATTACAAGAAATAAAGATCTAGCTATCGTCATAGTTCTCCATAAAGAATTTGGGTGAAGCTTCCTACATCCTAGAAATGAAGATTTATAAAGATAAATCTAAAAGATTACTCGGCTTATCCCAGTCCATGTATATTGACACTATGCTGAAGAGTTTCAGCATGGAGAATTCTAAGAAGGGCTATCTATCGATAGGCCATGAAATTTCTCTCTCGAAGAGGGATTATCTGACAACACCTCAAGAGAGCGAGTGTATGAGTAGAATTTCATATGCTTCGATAGTGGATTCTATTATGTATGCTATGACATGTACATGACTAGATGTGGCATACTCACTAAGGATAGTGAGTAGGTACCAATCTGATCCAGGGAAGAATCACTAGAAGGTTGTTAAAACTATCCTGAAGTATTTAAGAAATACTAAGGACTAGTGCCTTGTTTATGGTGAATCAAACCTGAGACTTATTGGATTTACTGACTCCAATTTTTAGTTTGATCATGATGACAACAAAATTGTGTCAAGGTATGTATCTACCCTTAATGGTGGAGCAATCTACTAGAAGAGTTTCAAGCAGCACACTATGGCCAACTCAGTTTGTGAGGTGGAGTATGTCACTACATCAAATGCTGCCAAAGAAGTGGTGTGGCTTAGAAAATTCATCATTGAGTTTGAAGTAGCACTCTTTCTTGATGGTCCAGTTCTGCTCTATTGCAACAGCTTTGGAGCCATTACTCAGACGAAGAAACTGAAGGCACACCAGTAGATGAAATATACTCTGTGTCGCTACCATCTTATCCAAAAGATCATGGATCGAGATGATGTCAACTTTTAGAAGATCGACGAGAAGGAGAACATGGCTGATCCATTCGCTAAAGCTATTACGGTGAAGAAGTTCAATGACTTTAAGCCGAAGATGGATATTAGATAATGCACCAATTGGCTTTAGTCCAAGTGAAAGATTATTGAAATAGTGTTCCAAAGCCAATCATTAGCCTACTAACGATTGAGCTATCTATTGTAATTATATATAAATTATTAATAAATAAAATTTATTTTGGTATTTTATCATCATAAATTCTCATATCTTCTAATGAACTCCTGTATTATAGTGATGACCTTAGGACTATTTAGAATCGACATAGAAGAATTTGTTATTTAGTTCTTAAATCTGTTTGTAATCAAATGATATGTTATTACCAAGGATGATAATATTATAAGTTGTTGTGTGCCATATGGGTTGGTTATCATCTTAACCAATGAGTGTAAAGATACTAGTATGACATGCAGGTGAGATATTGGGGCACATCTGTACTAAACGTGACCAACTCTGAAGCTTTTCTACTATCAAGATTTGCTCTAATAGAATATGGGTATAAATATCCCTCTAATCTAAGATCATCATGGTGACTTTCAAGCAACTCAATGTACTTTGATGCTGGACTACCTGAATTTCTAATTCAGTGATAGAAAATTTTTGGGCATAGTCAAGTACTTGAGGAGTCGATGTGTGAGTTAAAATGGAATTGACCACTTCGATTTAGGAGTTATGTTCAAATATATTTCAATTTAGCAAATCCTTGGCTAGGATAGTCCTAGTGAGGAGTCACGGGGCTAATTGCTTTGAGATATGATTTGGATGTATCTTTCAGGGTTGATAGTTTTACTCTGAGTCATCCTATACACAAAGGTCAAAGCGATGAATTATGTGATAACTATATTCATGTGGATTCTGAATGTTGTGATTATGACTATTCGATCTATCCGAACATTGGATATCATTGCTAGATGATTACTTCGATTAGTACAAAAAGTCGTTCTTGTGCTACCAGCTTAGGTTCGAACCTGTAGGATCATACACACTAGAGATTTCTATCTGATCTAATGGTTGGTGAAGAGTTTTACTAGACTAGGACTCTATGGTCAAGAGTCCTACTAGACTGGGACTCTTCGATTGAAACTCTTACTACATTAGGATTCTGAGTTCTGGTTGTCTGGGACTCTATGATCAAGAGTTCTAGTAGATTGAAACTCTATGATCAAGAGTTTTACTAGACTGAAACTCTTTGACCAAGAGTCCTACTTATCTGAGACTCTATGATCGAGAGTCTGAACTCTGTAATCATGAGTTTCACTCATTTTGGATACCGGGATCAAGAGTCCCATTGGTTTGGGACTCTTCGATCAAGAGTTTCATTTTGATGGGACTCTATTGTCCAGATGTCCATTGGATTTAGATTTTATATTTATGAGAAGTTTAATTAGTAATTTGATCATTAATTAACTTAATTTGATTGAGTAATTATTTTTGGATTAAGTCCAATTGATTTAGATTCAGTTGGGTTTGACTCAATTAGATTATGAGATGATCTAATCATCGAGAAAGTACGATCGCTGATTTGATTAGGGGTTGGACTTATTTAATTTCTAATTTGATTAGAATTTAATTGAGTCTAATTAAGTCTAAATGAGTTGGGTTTAATTTGATCTAATTGGGCCTAATCAATTTAGATTGGGTTGATTCAATTAGATGAATAATTATGAGACTAGTTTGACCTAGTCTTTCATGTGCCACCTCACCCTCTTTGCACCATATTTTTCTCCACGAGAAAGATGTTCTCATGAATAATTTTCCATGCAAAAGAGGGCTTGCACCCTCCCTTCTCACATCCCAAATAGATAAGAACTCTTTGATTTGAGATTTGAATTCAATGGGAGTTTGAATCAAAAAAGCAACCTTATGATCCTATCTATATTCCCTCATGCCATCTCTCTTGTGCACCATATATAAAATTCCTGAAATTTTGTTTGGGTTGTGCAAAAACTTCTAAGAGTTTCCCATCTAGTTCATGAGCCATTCCCAGTATGAGAAAAAATAAGAAAAAAAATCTAAGAAGAAAAATTAGGAGAGAAAACTAGGCGACAGGGTTTGAGTGCTGTGCTGCCTTAGATCTTGATCTAAGGTCTTTGTTCTAATTTAGCAAGATCTGAGTGTCTGATCTTCATGAGATTCTTTTGAGTACTTCCTCATCCTCTCTTCTACCAATCCTGCTAATCTGGAGCATTCAAAATTTTTGGTGGAGGGAGATCAAAATTGTTTGATCAGATCTAGCTGTCAGGAGCATTTTTCATCGAGCTAGCACTCGAGAGGAGCCGATCGGGATAAAGACCTCATGTGGATCATTCATGGAGGCCAGACATATGTGTGGCTATGTCACAATAATCAGATCTACCTGGTGGTTAGATCGGTGGTGATTCGATTGTAGAGATCATCTATCCATACAAGGTAACATGTTCTGAACATGTAGCATAGTAAAAATTATTTTACTGCTCATAGCCTTTTATTTTTGGATTTAATTGCATGCATATATTTCATATTAGATCCTGGTATTATAGAATTTGTAGATCAGATCCATAGCTTTTTAAAATTAATTAAATTAATTTTTATTTCTACTATGATTGATTTTTGAAAAAGTTTTGAAAGTAGAACTAAAAATCCTGCATGCTTTCCATCTATGTCATATATACCTCTTCGGTCAGCTCTTAATTTAAAAAAACTATCTTTGCATCCATCTACTAGATCTCATAATCTAGATGGATAGCTTTCACAAGCATAATCTGAATGGATTTGAGTATTGGCTTAGGAGAGAACGTCTCATCATAATCAATATCATAATGTTGACGATATCCCTTGGTAACCAGATGAGCTTTTTATGTCTCCACATTTTTGTCTATGCCCCTTTTTTTAAAAAAAATCTACATATATCTAGTGGGTTTAATCTCTTCAAGTGGGTCAACCAATATCCACACATCGTTGACCTTCATGAACTCCATTTCAGATTTCATGGCTTCAAATAATTTTTTGAAATTAGGTCTCTGCATAGCACCATATTGGTGATCAGATCTTCATCATTCTCATCGAGTTCGATGGGATCACCATCCCAGACCAAGAAATCATAATATCTATCCGGCTGATGCAGTACTCCATCGAATCATCTTAATGGTGTAGGTACATTGGGCTCGAGGTTTAATCTAATCAAATCCTATTCTTGTTCAGCTACTGGTGTTAGTTTTTCTACCTATTGAACTTTCTCAAATTCAACCTTAAAGGTAATAGTTCCTTTACCAAGAAACTTCTTTTCTAAAAAGATTGTCTTAAGACTGATGAACATTTTTTGTTCATCAGCACAGTTTAAAATAAACCCTTTGATTTCTTTTGGGTACTCTATGAAAGTGTACTTGTCAGAACTAGATCTAAGTTTATTTGTCATTAAATGTTTAATGTAAGCCGAGCACCCCCAGACCTTAAGGTATGAAAGTACTAGCTTACATCCTATCCATATCTCATATGGTATTTTAACTATAGACTTACTTGGAACCTTATTCAAAAGAGAGCAAGCCGATTCGAGTGCATATCCCTAGAAGGATATCGACAAGCTGGCAAAACCCATCATGGAATAAATCATGTCTAACAGAGTCTGATTTCTCCTTTCAAACATACCATTATATTGTAGTATTTCTGAAGGAGTCTATTAGAAGAGAATTTTATTTTCTTTTAGATATGTGAGAAACTCACTAGAAAGATATTCACCTCCTCGATCAGACTGAAAAATTTTAATACTCTTCCCAGTTTGTTTTCTTCTTCATGCACCATATTTTAGGCATGAGTTGGGGTGAGCTACATTTTCTTCTTGGGAGCTTGATATTTCTCTTTGATTTACTCCCTCAAAAGTAGTTTCTAATTTCTTCCATATTTGATTTGCTAAAATATATGAAGAAATTATATTAAAATTATTTATGTCTAATGAACAATAAAGTAAATTCATTGCTTTAACATTAATTTGTTCATTTCTTTATCATGCTTAAGCAATGCTTTGAGGGTGTATGAGCCATCGATTATAATCTTCCATAAGTTATAATCATATGCTTATATGAAGATACGCATGCATGCTTTCCAATAACTATAATTTGATTCATTATGTATTGGGGGTATATCAATAGAATAGCCTTCACTAAACAAAGAATCTATTTGGATTGCTAAGATCTTTAGCTCTTGATAGTTAGGTCAACAACTAATAATAGAGCATCTGCTCTGATACCACTTGTTGCCTAAGTATGGCCATCCAAGAGGGGGGTGAATTGAGTTTATAAAATTTTTGAGCAAATTATACTCTAAAATAAATATGTGATTCTAATTAAGAGAAACTTGAATGCTTATGGTGAATGAGCAATGTATAGTAGTGGAATTAAAAGCAACTAACTAATGCAAATATATAAAGTAAATAAGAAAGCAAGAAAAGCAAAACCATAAAATGAACACATAAAGATTTTATAGTGGCTCGGTGAAATCCTGCACCTACGTCCATTCCCCAAGCAATCCCCTTGAAAATTCTACTATAATCTAAGATTATAATGCATTTATTTTGATCTGAGATCACAAATAAATTTAGTTGGTTTTGTCGGGCTCACCAACCACAACCCTACACTGATAGTTTTCTCGGATTTACTATCAATCTGGTTGGTTTTAATCCAGGCGCACCAACAATAACCTTTACACTATCTAATTTTCGGCTTGCACCAACCTACACCCCAAGTTTCTTTCCCTCAAAAAACTTGTAAAGAAATAAAAATATAAGAATAAAATTTAGCACAAAAATAAAAAGAAAAAAAAACTCTTTTTGAAGTTTGATGGAGAGGCTGAAAGATGGCCCTTGAAGCTTTGTATTCTCTCCTTTGAAGGTTAAGAAGAAGCTTGAATGAATGAGGATGATCATACTTTGAAGCTCTCTGAATTTGATGCACAAGATCCTCTCTTTTCTCTCTTTTTCTTTAGATATTCAATGAACCTCACTATTTTAATGATTTTTACTTTCAATCTACTTAATCTTCCTTCCTAAATCTCTAGCCTTTTATACTCTTTGTGATAGCTTGAGGATCAGTTCTAGCCATTAGAAGTCTTGAAATAGCCGTTGGAGTAGAGAAATGACTGTTTAAAAAAGCTACAGAAAACTAGCCATTACGATCACTAGGTCGGCTCATCTTTTGACTGGGTCAACTCAATCCTAACTGGATTGGCTCAGTTTATAGCTGGGTCAAATCAGTCTCCTGGATCTTAAAAAACTAGCTTTTTATACTTTCTATCTTTTACTTCCACTGGGCTCAGTCTCAGACTTGGTCGGCCCAGTTTGCATGCCAAGCATGCCGAGCAGCCCATTTCGAAAGGGGATGACCTAGGGATCGTTTCTTGGATTATCCATTTTGCTAAAACTTGATTTTCTTCTAATTTATGCATCCAAAAATTATGGGACTACTTCTAAAAGATCAAAATTCTTCTAAGCTTATTCTTGAGGCTTCTAAAATAGATTTTCTTCAACTTTGTAAAATTATAATTTTACTCCTTGTCACTTTTTCTTGATCTCCAACTGGATAAAATTATAATTTTAACTTGAAAATCTAAAAAGACCTACATCCATTCTTGAAATACATGGTTAAATACTTAAACACTCAAAGTTTGACAATCATCAAAATCAATTATGGGATCAACACTCTCCCATCTTTTTCAATGAAAGATGACTTGATCATTTTTTCAGAAAGACAAGACTCAATGGTTGGAAGTGATTCACAATCACTGACTTTAAGTATTCTCTCTTGAGTCAACCTGTTTATCCTATTGTTGTTAATGTGACCTAGCCTACAGTGCCATAGATAGATATCAGACATATTATCTAATCTAGAATGTTTACCACTGGAGTTGACTCCATTAATAGGTTATGATATTTTATAGATTCCATTGCTCAAATATCCAGGAAACATTATAACACCATTCAAAATGACATCACAAATTTTTTTTATTAAAATTTCATAATTATTTTTAGGTTAAAAGCCTATAGAAATGATATTCAAAAAGAAATTAGGACAATAGTGACAATCACTATGAACAATGGTATGAGACTCAAATACAAATATCATGATCCCTAATGCTAGAACTGGAACTGGTCATTCATCCCCAATATTTCAGAATCATTCCTCCTATTTGAATCTCTTATTGACCTATAATCCCTACAATAAATTGCAAATATAGTAAGGACTTTCGATATCCAATACCTAGTCAGTAATATCATAAATCGAGAAATTATAAGAAGTTATCATATAAGTATCTTGTCCAGCAATAGTTTGCTTCTTTCTCGATCCATTCAGATCTAGGAAAGCAATATATTGAGGATAATTTCTCTTTCAATGCTCTCACTTTTTGTAGAAGAAGTACTCTGCTTGACTCTTATCGGACTTAGACTTCTTGGTTTGACCCTTCACTGATGTCCCAATCTGAAGTTGTACCTTCTTGATCTTTTTTTCTTATTCTTCTTTCCTTTTTTAAAGGTTTGAGAACCAGAATCTGATCCTCACACCAAATTCACAGACTCTTTGTGGACCTGGTGATCCTTCTCACAATTTTGAAGCAATCCCAGCAATCCATTGTAATTGACTTTAGGCTTTGTCATTCTATAATGAGTAAGAAAGGGAAGGTAAGACTTGGGCTAGGAGTTTAGTATCTCATCTTTCCCTAGCTGCTCGTGCAAGGGAAAGTTAAGCTTGCTCAAATGCTCAATCAACTCAATCATGTACAATACATGATCAGTGACCGACTTACCATCCCTCATTCAGACATTGAAGATGGCATAACTAGTCTTGTCACTACTATAAAAAAGGACTATGGCAGCAGTTTGTAACCACTACCGTAGCCTAAAAAACTACTGCCATAGGCTATGGCAGTGATTTTCTAACTGCTGCCACTGCAGCCATCATCGTAGCTCTATGGCAGTGGTTGTTATAGCGGTTATTAGAACTACTGCCATAGATTGCCTATTGCAGTGGTTTATAAACCACTGTAATAGATCGATCTATCACAGCGGTTATGTAACCACTGCCATAGGATAGCGGTTATGTAATCACTGCCATAGGATATCTATGGCAGTGGTTACATAATCGCTGCCATTGATAATCTATAGTAGCAATTTCTTAACCATTGCCATAGGTCTAGTATAGCGGTTGGCACCGAACCTATGGCAGCGGTTAGCACGGATATGATAGCGATTATAAAACCACTATCGTAGATCTTAAATAATTAAAAAAATAAAATTTTTATTTTTTTATATATTTTACCTGATAAATATAGATATATAACATAAAAAAATATAATAAATATAAAAATTATTATGAAATGCTAAAATTTTATTATCAAATAAAATTAATTATAATATTTTTTTAAAAAATAAAATACATCAAAAGTCTCCTAAATCTACATCATCGTTGTAGTCATCGTCATCGTCATCGTCGTCGGAAGTCGGAGCCAAAGCTGGAGTTGGAGCCAGAGCCGGAGCTGAAGCTGGAATACCGGCCAACATATTTTCAAAGCCCATGACTCCAAAATGCATGCTAAGCATCGACATCATGTCTCTCATGATGCCCTCCAGATGAGATGCGCACTCCTTAGCCCGATCTGCCTGCATCACAGCATGATCTGCCCATGCCAATGCCTCCTCAAGCTCCTTCTGACTGACAATACCAAAAGCCTATGAGGAGATGCTCACCTCAGACTAGTAGCTCGTCGGCATGTGTCCGGGCCTGCATCGGATCCTTCCATAATGCTCGGGCCCCAAGACTTGAGATAGATGGTCATGGGGCCCAGAGGTATCTAGGCCCTCGCTCGTGAGTGCATCTAATTGATCCTATAATTATAAATTAAAATAAAATTTTATAAGAAATACTATAATACTAATCATATATATTAATATATTTAATACTTGCAAAAATACGCCTGATCGTGGCATTCATCGGCCTGCCCGTCTTGTCCGTATGGTTGGATCGAAAGATCTCGCTATGGCTGAGCATCTATCCATCTCTCATCAACTATAATAAAAAATAAATTTATCAAAAAGATGATAAAAAATATGAATTTAATTTATCTAGTAAGATTTAGAATTAATTACCTCTCTATGCATACGACTGCCCATAGACTCATAGCCTAGAGTGTGCATATACTCCTAGGCTGCATGGTTCTTCCAATTCTAACGAAAGATAGTCTAACAAGTATTCAAATAAATAATATATATTTAAAAAAATTTAAATAAAACTTTAAGCATATTAAAAAATTCAAAAGTTAGAAATTTTACCTTGAACTCCTGGCTCCTCTAGTGTCTAACTATCCTCTCCTACTAACTCGAAGGACAGTCCTATATCCAATGAACAAGCTCCTCCAGAGTGTCTCATCGATGCTCGAGCCATCCTCTGTAGAGCTTGATCTTGTAACCTCCATATAACTCTCTGATCTTCTTTAGTCGGGCATCTCAAGTCCTCTCGTGATTGAAGAAGTCGTACCTCCTCTGCACCAATTTATCAAAAATTAGTTACAAAATTATTCTAATCAAACATATATAGTGTAAATATATAAAATGCATAAATATAACTAAGATGCACGTACTTACCCATATCTCCTCCCATATCTGATTTTTGATGGCAACATCCATCAAACGCCAATCTCTGAGCTCTATGGGAATGATGTCCGACTGCCTCACAAGCAATCCAAAAGAGAAATGCATCTCCCACATGGTCTCCCCTACCACCGTCTCCTCTGCATCATACTGCACCATCACCTGATGCTGACAGTTCCACACGTGTGCCATACATGTAGGACCATAAAATATCCAGCTGGATGATGCACCTGCAATGCAAATATGTTATGCAAATATATAAGTATACAAATACTATATAAAGAATAAAGTTGCACTAATATAATAAAAATGTACACTCAGATGCCTGTGATGGTAGAGGCTCAGCTATCGGTGGACTAGATGCCGTCGATGAAGTAGATGCCATCGATGGAGTAGATGCCGACGGTGAAGGTTTCTAAGCAACCAATGTCGAGGTGGATAGAGTATACTCCAACTACTCCTCGAATGCGAAACTGCGTGTAACCCACCGAGAGGCAGGGGTGAAAGCTAGATGAAGTTTCGGTGCCATCGTGATCTACAACGTTAATGAACATTAATCAATATAACATCATAACATATCAAATTCTATTCACTCAAAAGCCGAGCCGGCTTCATGTTAGATATGTGTGATCTAGAAGCCAAAATTGGCTGACACTTGTAATACACTTCTAGGGATAAAATTATAATTTTGACTATAAATAATAAAATAAATTATTTTCTATCATAAATATGTATTTAGTATCTGTGATACATCGCTTGAGTTAATGATAATGATAATTCATATTTTCAAGAGTTGAAAATTTAAAACAAGAATTTTCATTATTAACTCATAAAATGCTCCCGACCGTAGGATCATCATGAGGATGGTGATTGATCCAGATTGTTGGTGTACAATTGCTTCTTTATAGTAGATAAGTCTTGAGTCTATGGTGTAGAGATATCAGAGCGAGTGTACAGGTACTCATTAGAGAATGAGGGCACTAAGCGTAACCACCTCGAGCAGTCATAAAGAAGTCTAGTTTCTCATCAATGATTGGCTCGAAGTTGTAGTGGTATGTTTGGTTCTTTGATCTGAGGTGCATCGTCAGTTCATCTTGAGGGTGTTATAGTTTGACTACACCATGACTCGATCTCATAGCCATTCGAAATCCTAAGGTGTATGTTGGCTATAGCATGTTCATTGTAGGAATTGGATTGCATCAAGAGGAAATCTATTTACCTCGGTGGATGAGGAGCAGCCCTATGATGATCATGAGAATCAAGTCCTTAAGCCCATGGCCATGGTAGAGTGAAATAATAGAAATAATTTCTATTAAGATTTTCATATCGAACTTGAATCAAATGATTAAATCATATGATGAAAATTAGGGTTTGACGAGTTCACCTTAACCCTAATCTATTTGGAACTTAGGATAGAAGAACTTAATCACACAAGTAGCTGCACCGAGAGATTCATTTTTAGTTTTGATGGGTTGCCACCATATACTACTAGGTATCACTGATGGATTTTGGGAGTAATTAGAATGATTTGGATGATCGATCATTCTAGTTGTATGAATTAGAATAAATTCTGATCCATCGAAAGGTATTTCGATGATCTCGATGATAGAGATCATGATATATCCCATTACCATACAGAATTGAATCTAACTGGGTTATACAAACAAGCGTTTGGATCTGAATATCATCAATTGGACTAATCTAGTTTAATTAATTTGAATAAGATTCAATTAAGTTCAAGAAAATTGTGCTAGGACACGATTGAGCCTAACGTTCTCCTTCTACTATCATTAAAAGTTATCTCGACTGAAACAAATATGTTTGTGCTCACTCAGGTACCTTTACTTGATCTGACTGGAGCTTGTCCAGGTTAGAAAATGGTTGTCTTAATTTATGAGATAAATTTGAGATAACACCTGCCATTTTTCATCACCTACTAATTCTTGTCTTTTGACTTTGGTCAAACATTGACCTTTGACACTTAGACATCTGCCCATGTATCATGCACCCATAGGAGAGCAGATAGGGGCTTGTTCTCTTGCTAGAAATTGGAAAAAAAGGGGCACACTTCTAGGGAGGTGTGTGTCCATCGATAGGGATGCCTGCAGTCCCATACAGATGGGACTCCAAGTTGCTTCTTGAAATCAACTTTGGTAGGCGCCTAAGACTCAGCTTTGACCAATCTTGGCACCACCTAAGGTTGATTTGAGAGGGCTCTCATCTGATTGGATCAAGTGATGTCATCCTATCAATCAGATTTAGATCTGATTGCATGAAGCAACGTGATTGGCCGGGATGATGTGGCACTACGTGGTGCAGTAGGGTCTATATAAACCCTATCTGCACCAAGCTTTATAGAAGTTCTCTCTTAGCCCATGCCCTAAGGCTGCCCCTCTCCCTTCTCCATGCCATCTTCTGGTCCTCTCTCTCCTCTCCATGCCCAAGGAGATTTGGACTCCAATTTGGTGCGATCCAGGCAAGAGAAAGGTGACGAGAAAGGAAGAAGGTAGCACTACTGTAAGAGACGATTCCAGATCTTCAAAAAGTGTTTTGAAGATCCTCCAAATCAGATCCAGATTTAATACTTAGAGAGATGATAAAGAAGGAGAAGATCTTCAGATCTACCCTGAGTGGATATCGATAGAGGCCAGGCACATGCGTGGCTAGATCCAGAACTTTAGGCAATCAGCAAGATCATAATAAGATAATCTGATTACCCAACAAAAGGTATAAAATTAAATTAAATTTAATTTTCTTTTATTTTATTTGATTAGATCTATAAAATTAAATCTAAAATATCTCAGATCTAATCAAGATTCAAAAGAAAAAATTTTAAAATATCTTTTTTGATTCAATCATATCTGAACAAATCTGATCCAAAAAATCAGGATTTCTCCTTCAACTAGTATCAGAGCCAGGTTCTAATAAATTATTTAGATCTAATTTTATTTTAATTTTGATCTAATAATTAGATGATTTTAGATGTCACATGAGATGTGATTAGATCTAAAATTAAAAAAATTAAAATTAAATAATTTAGATCTAAGTTTTACAAGATGGATGACTAGTTGTAAAATAGAACTGTTCTATATGTAGTCTTGCATGTTCATAATTAAATTTAATTAAGTTATGATTTTAGATTTCTTTATTTACTATTTTTTGATGTTATAAATATTATAATATGATCTAAAAAATAGTAAATAAAATTATTTAATTTTTGGATCATATGAGATATGATGAATGCATGTTTAGACTAGTTGTAGAATAGTTCTACATAATTATCTAGATTAAAATTTATTTTGATATGATTAATTTAAATTTAATTTTTTAGATGAATTATGAGATAATTTAGATTTGAAAATACACATGATATAATACATGAGATGTATGCAAAATATATATAAAGTTAGATCAATTTTTATATATGAGATATATGATGTAGATTTAACTAGTTTAGTAGATTTATATTTCTAATTAAGATGTTTCCCTTGGTCATCTGGTCATAAGAATAAAGTAGAATTTAAATTCCCTCTCCTTCCATTCGATGGGGTGTTCTTATGATGGGTAGGGGTGCTGCGCATTCATCCTTAATCAGAAATCAAGAACTTAATTTCTGCAAAACTCTAGATCCTAAAATCCTAAAATTTTATTTACATATTTTGTTTGTGAACCCTGAACTTAATTAAGAATTAAGATTATGAAATATTTATTAGGTCTAAAATTAAAAATTTTAGATCTAAGATATATTCATAAAATTGGGTTCGGGCTTGGGTAGCTCAATTAGGTCTAAGCGGTTGATCAAACCGAATCAAGAGTTGGTTAGACGTGATCAATAGTGCTTATATTGACCAACCTAATAGGATTAAGTTTGGGTAAAGATCAAGTCACGTGAGTGATCGATCAAGCTAAGACCTAATTAGGCTCAGTGGTTAGAGTCTAGATTGTAGGCTAACCCAATTGGTTCTGGCTCAATAATTTGGTGTCTAAGGTAGGTTTGGTAGATACGATCGACTGATTTTTAATTGGGAGCTACTCGATTCGAATGCATTCTTGTCGAGTTAATGGCATATCCCTTCTACCGATCTCACTTACCTGGTCAATAATCCGAGCTAACCCAGCCACTAGGTTAGTCATAATGGTTATGACTATATCAAGTCTAGTTTAATGAGACCTAAATCAAATCTCTCTAAGAAAAGATTAAGTCTAAGGTCTTTCACCATTGTAGATGTGCAGGCCCTTCCCAGGGTTGATTGTTCTTGACTGGTTACAATGGTTCAGTTGCACCAGGAAGATGCAACCATATCTATTAGGCATTGGATGCTACAAGCTAGAGGATGGATTGGGCTCAATATTCCATATACGGTGAGAGACTCAATTAGGAATCCAATCTATACAAATGGTGGGTCTGACTTAACTAAGGGGTGGATCAATATTTTGGATATGGTGAGATTCATGAATTAAAGATCAAGTCTGGGTGCACCATGATTAGAGAATCATTGAACAAGAGTTGTTCACTCATTGGCTAACCCATCATCAATAACTGTTAGGTGAGGTGATGAGTTAATTGGTGGGACCGCACCACCCACAAAAAATCATTAATCATGAAGATTTTTGCATCTCTATAGAGAGATTGTAGGGATCTAAAAAAATAGTGAGAGCTAATTTGTTTAAAAATAAAATCCCTAAATAAATTGGTCAAGTCTTAATTACAATATCTAACTAGAAACTTTGACTCTCTATAGAAAAATGTCTGCGTCCAATCCACTAGCACGTATCCTAGACACCCATAGACTGATCGGATCCAATTACAAGGATTGGCTCCAAAACTTTAAAATTATTTTGGATTTTGAGAAGTTAACTCATGTATTGGACCAGAACCCTCCCACCTTACTAGCTCGTCCATCCACTTAATAGAGAGCATCTCTTGAAAAGTAGATGGACGTAGATAATAAGGCCAGATACTACATATTGGGCTTGATGTATTATGAGCTTCAATGCCAACATAAAGATATCAGGACTGTCCACCAAATGTTGGCTCACCTACAAGAGATATTTGGTGAACAGAGTCGCACAGCCAAGTATCAAGTCACTAAACGACTTTTCTAGGCTAAAATGCATGATGGACAGTCAGTCCAAGATCATTATCTAATGATGATCAAGGACTTAGAAGAGCTTGAGAAGCTTGGAGTGAAGTTGGATCTGGATCTGTAGAATGATATAATTCTGTAATCCTTGACTGATGCATATGGCCAGTTCATCATGAACTACCATATGCATAAACTTCAAAATTTCCTGATCGAACTTATGAATATGCTGGTTACTGCTGAGCTTCCCATTAAAGGTTCTAAAGGCTCAGTGCTTGCTATGAAATGAACTTCTTCCAAGAGAAAGTCTTTTGAAAAGAAAAAGAAGTCTGTAAAAAAGCAGAAGATGGAAGGAGGAAAGAAGAAAAAGATAGAGCTGAAGAAGAAGACCGCTGACAAAGGAAAGTATTTCCATTGCAATAATGATGGCCATTGGAAGCAAAACTGCCCTACTTACCTAGCCACCCTGAAGAATAAGGAGGTAGGTCCTTCTAGAGGTATGCTCGTTATTGAGTCTAACCTTACGATTTCTTCTACATCCAGTTGGATGCTTGACTCTAGTTCTAGTGCTCATTTGTGCAGTTCTATGTAGGGTCTTGAAGATAGCAGGAGGCTGACGAATGGTGAGACGATCCTGCGCATCGAAAATGGAGCAAGAGTTGTTGACATAGCTGTGGGAACATACCCTTTTCGACTATCATATGATTTAGATTTAGTATTAAAAGACTGTTATTATGTGCCTACTGCAAGTAGAAATTTGATTTCTATTTCATGCCTAGCACTAGAAGGCTATGTAATTAGTTTTCTTAAGGACCTAAAATTGCAAGTAGTTTCCTTATTAACGATCTTTATCAGTTACATATTGATGTATCAGTTTTTAATATCGAGCAAAATGTGAATGCCACAAAACGACCTAGAGATAGTCCAAATGATAGGTATCTATGGCACCTAAGACTTGGTCATATAGCAGAAGATAGGGTTAACAAATTGAAGAAAATCAGACTATTAAATTCATTGACTTCTGAGTCATATCCAATTTATGAATCTTATCTTTATGATAAATTGACTAAACTTTCTTTTGTAGGATATGGAGAAAGAGCCACGGATCTTCTTGCCCTAGTACATACTGATGTGTGTAGCCCATTTGTGTGATGGTTAGAGGCAACTTTGTCTACTTCATAACCTTTATCGATGATTTATCTAGGTATGGGTATGTGTATCTTATGAGACACAAGTCTGAAGCTTTTAAAAAGTTCAAAAAATTCAGACATGAAGTAGAAAAGCAAATTGAAAAACCCATTAAAGTTCTTCGATCAGATCGAGGAGATGAATACCTTAGTCAGAAATTCTTAGACTATCTTAAGAAAAATGGAATAGTCTCTCAATGAACTCCACCTGGAACACCTCAACTCAATGAGATTTCAGAATGGAGGAATCGGACCCTATTAGATATGGTCCGATCCATGATGAGCTTCACAGACCTTCTTAATTTTCATTAAGGATACTGTTTGTTAACTATAATATACCTGCTGAATAGGGTTCCTTCTAAATCCATTCCTACCACACCGTATGAGATATGGCATGGTAAAAAAACCAAGTCTGATTCATCTCAAAATTTAGGATTGTCCGGCTCATGTCAGAAGACAACAAGCGGACAAGTTAGACTTTAGGTCCTTTAGAGCTTGATTTATAGGATATCCTAAAGAGTCATTAGGATATTATTTCTATATTTCAGAAGATCATAATGTGATTATGAGTCGACATGCCATCTTTCTTGAAAAATAGTTTATTCAAGATAGCAGCATTAGAAAGTAGATCAAGCTCGATGAGAAAGTCTCATAAGAGCAACGAGCTAAGGACCAAATGGAATCAAATCAGGTTGAGCCAATACAATCACTACCTCCTCCACCTCGTAGATCGAAAAGAGTTTTTCATCCCCCTGAGAGGTACTTAGGTATCATTTCAAAAGAAATAGAGAAAATATTTCTCGTAGGTAATGGGGTTCATGGTGATGATCCCAAAACTTAGAACAAGGCGATATCGGATATCGACTTTGAGAAATGGTTAAAGGCAATGAAGTCAGAAATTGACTCAATGAACTCAAACCAAGTCTGGACCTTGGTAGATCCACTAGAAGGTATAGTACCTATTGGGTATAAATGGATCTACAAGAGAAAGATTGGTGCAGATGGGAATGTGGAGACATTCAAAGCTAGATTAGTGGCAAAAGATTATAATCAGCGCGAAAGTATTGACTATCAGGATACTTTTTTGCCAATAGCTATGCTAAAATCCATCCACATATTGCTTGCTATTGCAGCCTATTTTGATTATAAAATATGGCAAATGAACGTGAAAACAACATTCTTAAATGGATATTTTGAGGAATATATCTATATGGAACAACTGCTAGGTTTCACATCCAGTGTTACTGATCACAAGGTATGCAAGCTGCAAAGATCCATATATGGACTTAAGCAAGCATGTTGGAGCTGGAATATTCATTTCAATGATGTGATCAAATTATTTGATTTCATCAAGAATGAGGAGGAACCATATGTCTTCAAAAAAATCAGTGGGAGCGCTGTTATCTTCCTCGTATTGTATGTGGATGATATCCTCCTTATTGCAAATGATATTCCCATATTGACCATAGTTAAAATGTGGTTATCTAAAGAATTCTCCATAAAAGACCTAGAAGAAGCATCCTTTATTATAGAAATTAAGGTCTATAGAGATAGACCGAATAGGATGCTAGGACTTTTACAAAAGATGTACATAGAGAAAGTGCTAAAGAGGTTTAGCATGGAAAACTCTAAGAGGGATTTGGTATCCTTCAGACATGGCATTCATCTTTTCGAGAAGATGTGCCCTAGCACACCTGAGAAAATAGAATACATGAGCAAGATCCCTTATGCTTCAGCAATAAGGAGCCTCATGTATGCCATGTTATGTACATGACCTGATATAGCCCATGCTGTGAGTGTCACGAGCAGATATCCGTCAAATCTAGGTGAAGAACACTGGACTTTTATGAAATGTATCGTTAAGTACTTGAGAAGAGCTAAGGATATGTTGTTGGTCTTTGGTAATGGAGAACTCCAAATCTAGGGATATATAGACTTCGATTTTATGTCCGATGTAGATGATCAAAAATCGACATTTGGAAGTTTGTTTGTGTGTAATGGTGGAGCTGTCAGTTAGAAAAGTTTCAAGCAGATTGTGATAGTAGATTCCACCATGGAAGCAGAATATATTGCTACGTCAAAAGCTGCGAAGGAGGCATTCTGGTATAAGAAGTTTGCCATAGAGATCAGAGTGATGCCATTAGATACCATTCTTCTATACTGCGACAACAATGGCACCATAGCCCTTGCTAAGGAGCGGAGGTCTCATCAAAAATCTAAGCACATCGAGCGGCGATACCACCTCATCCGTGATTACCTCGAGAAAGATTACATTGACGTCAAGAGAGTCAACTCTGTGGACAATTCGGCAGACCCACTTACAAAGTCATTGGGGTAGCAGAAGATTGAAGCCCACCTTAAGAAGATGGAACTTAGATTCGTAGCCAATTGGCTTTAGATCATGTGGGAGTTTGTTAGATACGTGTGCCCTAGAAGCCAGAATTAACTGACACTTGCAATACACTTCTAGGGGTAAAATTATAATTTTAACTATAAATAATAAAATAGCTTATTTTCTATCATAAATGTGTATTTAGTGTCTGTGATACATCCCATGAGTTAATGGTAATAATAATTATTATTTTCAAGAGTTGAAAATTTAAGATAAGAATTTTCATTATTAACTCATAAAATGCTTTCGACCGTAGGATCATCATGAGGATGGTGTTTGATCCAAAAGGTTGGTGTACAATTGCTTCTTTATAGTAGATGAGTTTTGAGTCTATGGTGTAGCGACATCGGAGCAAGAATATAGGTACTCGTTAGAAAATGAGGGCACTAAGCGTGACCACCTAGAGCAGTCATAAGGAAGTCTACCTTCTCGTCGATGACAGGCTTGAAGCTCTAATGGTGTGTCTGATTTTTTGATCTGAGGTGCATTGATAGTTTACCTTGAGGGTGTTATAGTTTGACTACACCATGACTCGATCTCCTAGCCATTCGAAATCTTGAGGTGTATGTTGGCTATAGCATGTTCATTGTAGGAATTGGATTGCACCAAGAGGGAATCTATCTACCTCAATGGATGAGGAGCAGTCCTATGATGATCATGAGAATCAAGTCCTTAAGCCCATGGCCATGGCAAAGTGAAAAAATAGAAAGAGTTTCTATTAAGGTTTTCACATCAGACTTGAATCAAATGATTAAATCATATGATGGAAATTAAGGTTTGACAAGTTCACCTTAACCCTAATCTATTCGAAGCTCAGGATAGAAGAACTTAATCACACAAGTAGTTACACCGAGAGGTTCATTTTTAGTTATGATGGGTTGCCACTACATACTGCTAGGTGTCACTGGTGGATTTTGGGAGTAATTAGAATGATTTGGATGATCGATCATTCTAATTGTATGAATCAGAATAAGTTCTGATCCATTAGAAGGTATTTCGATGATGTCGATGATAGAGATTATGACATATCCCATTATCATATAGAACTGAACTTAATTCGATCACACAAATAGGGATTTGGATCTGGATATCATCAATTGGACTAATCTAGTTCAATTGATTTGAATAAGATTCAATTAGGTTCAGGAAAATCATGCTAGCACACGATTGAGCCTAACGTTCTCCTTCTACTATCATTAAAAGTTATCTCGACTGAGCCAAATGTGTTTGTGCTCACTCAGATACCTTTACTTGATTTGACTGGAGTTTGTTCAGATCAGAAAAGGATTATCTTAATTTATGAGATAAATTTGAGACAACACCTGCCATTTTCCATTACCTGCTAATTCTTGTCTTTTGACTTTGGTTAAACGTTGATCTTTGATACTTAGACATCTATCTATGTATCATGCACCCATAGGAGAGCAGATAGGGGCTTATCCCCTTGCTAGAAATTGGAAAGGAAGGGGTGCATGCCTAGGGAGGCATGCACCCATGGATAGGGATGCCTGGAGTTCCATATAGATGGGACTCCAGGTTGCTTCTTGGAATCAACTTAGGTAGGCGCCTAAGACTTAGCTTTGACCAGTCTTGGCACCACCTAAGGATGATTTAAGGGGGCTCTCATCTAATTGGATCAGGTGATGTCATCCCACCAATTAGATTTAGATCTGATTACACGAAGCAATGTGATTGGATGGGATGATGTGGCACTACGTGGCACAGTAGGGTCTATATAAACCCTGTCTACGCCAAGCTTTATAGAAGTTCTCCCTTAGCCCATGCCCCAAGACTACCCCTCTCCTTCCTCCATGCCATCTTTTGGTCCTCTCTCTCCTCTCCATGCCCAAGGAGATTTGGGCTCCAGTTTGGTGTGATCCAGGCAAGAGAAAGGTGATGAGAAAGGAAGAAGGCAGCACTGCTACAAGAGATGATTCCAGATCTTCAAAAGGAGTTTGAAGATCCTTCAAATCAGATCTAGATTTGATATTTAGAGAGGTGATAAAGAAGAAGAAGATCTTCAAATCCAGCTCGAGTAGATATCGGTAAAGGTCAGGCGCTTGCATGGCTAGATCCACCTCAGATCAGGAAATCAATAGGATCATCACAGGATACTTTGATTACCCAACAAAAGGTACAAAATTAAATTAGATTTTATTTTATTTTATTAGATGTATAAAATTAGATCTAAAATGTCTTAGATTTAATCTAGATTTAAAAGAAAAATTTTTGAAATATCTCTCTTGATCTAATCAGATCTGAACGAACCTGATCAAAAAAATCAAGATTTTTTCTTCAACTGGTATCAGAGCTAGGTTCTAATAAATTATTTAGATCTAATTTTATTTTAATTTTAATCTAATAATTAGGTGATTTTAGATGTCACATGAGATATGATTAGATCTAAATTCAAAAAAATTAAAATTAAATAATCTAGATCTAAGTTTTACAAGATGCATGACTAGTTGTAAAATAGAACTATTCTATACATAGTCTTGCATGTTCATAATTTAATTTTATTAAGTTATATTTTAGATCTATTTATTTACTATTTTTTGATGTTATAAATATTATAATAAGATCAAAAAAATAGTAAATAAAATTATTTAATTTTTGGATCATATGAGATATGATGAATGCATGTTTAGACTAGTTGTAGAATAGTTCTACATAATTGTCTAGATTAGAATTTATTTTGATATAATCAATTTAAATTTAATTTTTAGATGAATTATGAGATGATTTAGATCTAAAAATATGCATGATATGATACATGAGATGAATGCAAAATATGTATAAAGTTAGATCAATTTTTATATATGAGATATATGATGTAGATCTAACTAGTTTTGTAGATTTATATTTCTGATTAAGGCGTTCCTCTTGGCCATCCGGTCATAAAAATAAAGTAGAATTTAAATGCCCGCTCCTTCCATTCGATGGGGTGTTCTTATGATGTGTAGGGGTGCTGCGCATTTATTCTTAATTAAAAATCAAGAACTTACTTTCTGCAAAATCCTAGATCCTGAAATCCTAGGATTTTATTTACATGTTTTATTTGTGAACCCTGAACTTAATTAAGAATTAAGATTATGAAATATTTGTTAGGTCTAAAATTAAGAATTTCATATCTAAGATATATTCATAAAATTAGGTTCGAGCTTGGGTAGCTCAATTAGGTCTAAGCGGTTGATCAATCCGAATTAAGAGTTGGTTAGATTGGATCAACAGTGCTTATAGTGACTAACCTAATAGGATTAAGTCTGGATCAAGATTGAGTCACGTGAGTGATCGATCAAGCTAAGACCTAATTAGGCTCAGTGGTTAGAGTCTGGATTGTAAGCTAATCCAATTGGTTTTGGCTCAACAATTTGGTGTCTAAGGTAAGTTTGGCAGATATGACCGACTAGTTTTTAATTAAGAGCTACTCGACTCGAATACGTTCTTATCGAGCAATGGCATATCCCTTCCACCGATCTCACTTACCTAGCCAAATTTGTTGGCTCAGTCCTGATCTGAGGTGGTCAATAATCTGAGCAAACCCATGCCACTAGGTTAGTTATAATGGTTATGACTATGTGAAGTCTAGTTTAATGAGATCTAAATCAAATCTTTCTAAGAAAAGATTAAGTCTAAAGTCTTCCACCATTGTAGATGTGCGGGCCCTTTTTGAGGTTGATTGTTCTCGGCTGGTTACAGTGGTTCAGTTATGCTGGAAAGATGCAACCATATCTATTAGGCATTAGATGCTACAGGCTGGAGGATGGATTGGGCTCAATATTTCAGATATGGTGAGAGACTCAATTAGGAATCTAATTTGTGCAAATGATAGGTCTGACTTAACTAAGGAGTGGATCAATATTTTGGGTATGGTGAGATTTATGAATTAGAGACCAAGTTTGGGTACACCATGATTAGAGAATCATTGAACAAGAGTTGTTCACTCATTAGCTAACCCATCACCAATAACTATTAGGTGAGGTGATGAGTCAGTTGGTGGGACCGCACCACCCACTAGAAATTATTAATCATGAAGTTTTTTGCATCTCTACAAAGAGAGTGTAGGGATCTGAGAAAATAGTGGGAGCTAATTTATTTAAAAATAAAACTCCTAAATAAATTGATCAAGACTTAATTATAATATCTAACTAGAAACTTTGACTCTCTATAGGAAAATGTCTACGTCCAACCCACTAGCACGTATCCTGGACACCCATAGACTGATCGGATCCAATTACAAGGATTGGCTCTAGAACTTCAAAATTATTTTGGATTCTGAGAAGTTAACTCATGTATTGGACTAGGATCCTCCCACCCTACCAGCTCGTCCATCCGCTGAATAGAGAGTGTCTCTTAACAAGTGGACGAACGAAGATAACAAGGCCAGATACTACATGTTGGGCTCGATGTCTGATGAGCTTCAGCGTCAACATGAAGATATCAGGACTGTCCACTAAATGTTGGCATACCTACAAGAGATATTTGGTGAACAAAGTTGTGCAGCCAAGTATCAAGTCACTAAACGATTTTTCAAGGCTAAAATTCATAATAGACAGTCAGTCCAAGATCATTGTCTGATGATGATCAAGAACTTGAAAGAGCTTGAGAAGCTCGAAGTAAAGTTGGACTTGGATATGCAGAATGATATAATTCTGCAATCCTTGACTGATGCATATGGCCAGTTCATCATGAACTACCATATGCATAAACTTTAAAATTTCCTGACCGAACTTATGAATATGCTGGTTACTGTTGAGCTTCCCATGAAAGGTTCTAAAGGCTCAGTGCTTGCTATGAAATGAACTTTTTCCAAGAGAAAGTCTTTTGAAAAGAAAAAGAAGTCCGTAAAAAAGCAGAAGATGGAAGGAGGAAAGAAGAAAAGGATAGAACTGAAGAAGAAGACCGCTGACAAAGGAAAAAGAAGTCTGTGAATAAGTAGAAGGTGGAAGGAGGAAAGAAGAAAATGGCGGAGCTGAAGAACAAGACCGCTGACAAAAAAAAGTGTTTCTATTGCAATAATGATGGCCACTGGAAGCGAAACTGTCCTACTTACCTGGCCATCCTGATGAATAAGGAGGCAGGTCCTTCTAGAGGTATGCTCATTATTGAGTCAAACCTTACGATTTTTTCTACATCCAGTTAGGTGCTTAACTCTAATTTTAGTGCTCATTTGTACACTTCTATGCAGGGCCTTAAGGATAGCAAAAGGTTGAGGGATGGTGGGATGATCCTGTGCGTCAAAAATGAAGCAAGAGTTGCTGCCGTGGCCGTGGAAACATACCCTCTTCGACTACCATCTGGTTTAGACTTAGTATTAAAAGACTATTATTATGTGCCTGCTGCAAGCAGAAATTTAATTTCTGTTTCATGTCTAGCACTAGAAGGCTGTGTAATTAGTTTTCTTAAGGATCATTGTAACATTCTTTATGAAAGAAATAAAATTGTAAGTGATTTTCTTATTAACGATCTTTATTAGTTACATATTGATGTATCTATTTTTAATATCGAGCAAAATGTGAATGCCATGAAATGACCTAAGGATAGTCCAAATGATAGGTATCTATGGCACCTAAGACTAGGTCATATAGCAGAAGATAGGATTAACATATTGGAGAAAATCGAGCTATTGAATTCGTTAACTTTCGAGTCATATCCAATTTGTTAATCTTGTCTTCATGGCAAAATGACTAAACTTTCTTTTGTAGGACATGGAAAAAGGGCCACGGATCTTGTTGCCCTAGTACATACAGATGTGTGCAGCCCATTTGATGTGCCGGCTTCGTATCCGAGCTGGCTCGACTGTGTGCCATCTCCTCGATCACTCCCTCTCTCCCCTCTCTCGATCTCTCTCACCGGTGATGGTGGCGAGGCCGAATCCCTCCCTCCCAGCTTTTTCATCTCTCAATCTTCCTCTCTCCCTCTCTAAATTTTTCTCGTTGGCGAGGTCGAACCCCATCCCTCCCTCTCTCACTCTCTCGATCTCCCTCGTCGGCAAGGTCGGACCCCATCCCTTCCAGTGATGCCGGCGAGGCTGGACCCCCTCCCTCCCTCTCTCGCTCTCTCAATCTCCCACTCTCCCTCTCTCGATCTCTCTCGCTGATGAGGTCGTACCCCCTCCCTCCTAATGATGGCAGTGAGACCAAACCCCCTCCCTCCCAATGATGGCAGCGACGTTAGATCCCTCCCTTCCTCTCTCAAGTATAGATCCATCAAATATTTGGATTTGAATCTGATACCAGTAATTAGAATTGGGTCTGGATCTGAATATCCAAATTTTGATCTGAACCCAATCTGTTGATAGATCTAGTCCACAGCCGCGAACATGGCACGGTCCAAGGCTACCACCATGTCATGGCCCAAAAACTATGGCATGCAGATAATTATAATATTTATAATAAATATTTATAATATTTATTATAAATATTTTATAAATTATTATAAATATACATAATTAATAAATAATATTATAAAATTAAAAAAAATATACCTATGGCTATAGAGAGCGGGTCGCATCGAAAGCTTCAAGGATCACTGACGATGATGCTAGAGCAGGACGATAGCACTAGAGGTAACTTGCGAAATAAAAATAAGATAGTGAGATAGAGAAGAGAGAAAAAAGAGAAAAAAGAGAGAGAGAGCAGGGGCGGTCGGGGATGACGGTCAGGGGGAGGGGGCATAGTGATGAGGAGGCCGAAGGAAGCTTCGCACTCGACCGGAGGAGGGTCAGAATGGTGGTGGTAGTGGGGGGTAGAATTTTGTGAGGGCCGAAGGAGAGTCAGATGGGGCTTCACCAGAGGGGGGCTCGCTGGGGACCGAGGAGGGTCAGATGAAGGGGTGGGGGGGTGGGGCTTTGCGGGGGGCCGAGCGAGGGGTGCAAGGGGGTTTGCTGGAGGGGGGAGTTTTGTGGGGGCCATCGGAGGGTCGGATGGAGGAGTGGGGTGGCCGAGTGGGGGTTGGCGGGTGGTGGAGAGGGCGGTCGGGGATAAAAGGGGTCGGAGAGGGAGGGTCAGATGGAGGGGTGGGGGCTGGTGGGGGGTGGCAGGGAGGGATGGCCGGGGATTGGGGTTGGAGAGGAAGGGGGCAGGAGGGGCGACACCGACCGAGGGAGAAGGAGGGGCAACGTCGGTCGGGGGGGAGGAGGGTCGACGTCGGTCGGGGGGGAGGAGGGGCGACGTTGGCCTAGGGGGAAGGAGGGTCAATGCCGGCCTTGGGGGGAGGAGGGGCGACGCCGATCGGGGGCAATGAGGGGTGATGCCGGTCGGGGGTGGAGGAGCCTCATCGACGATGAAGAGGAGGGGGAGAGAGAGAGAGAGATAGAGAGAGAGAGCACGCATGGGAGGAAAGAAAAAATTTAAGAATTTTTAACCTAACCTACGGCAGCGGTTATCGAACCACTATCATAGATCTACGACAATGGTTATCGAACCTCTACCATAGATCTACGATAGTGATTACCTAAAACCACTGCCATAGATCTATGATAGTGGTTCTATAACCGCTGCTGTAGATCTATAGCAGTAGTTTGATATAACCACTGCCATAGGTGAGAAATAATTTTTTTTATTTTTTTTCTAAATATTATATAATTTTAAAATTTAATGTCCATCTTCATCATTCATTATCTAAATAATTATCATTAGAGTGTCATCGCAAAAGGTTGCCTCGATCCGATGGCCCTAGCTTCATTGATCATAAAAATTTGATTTCGACGATCATGAATGATGATGCAATGATCTGATAGATGGAGATCTTCGATGAATCTAAAAATCTGCAACAATGATCTTGATGATGTTTGTAGTATACCATCAAAGTTTTACTTCAATTGGATATCGTTATCATGATCAATTTAGAATGGAATAATTTTGACTATTAAATTAGAAACAAGCAATCAAAGGGTTAAACAGCATTCAATTATGAGATAATTTTTTTAGTTAAATGATCTTTATTATAATTTTAAATATTTTATATGGCGATGATAGTAAAATTCAAATCTTTTTCATATAAACTATTCATGTTAAGCAGATACTGCAAAGGCACGAGCATAACAACCAGTAAAGTTTCAGAATGGTTATCAGAAGATGTATAGTTTTAGATCGTTCTTCATCTCACGAGTTGAATTTTATAATCACCATCATAAAAAATGATTAAAATAGTAGCTAATATCATTTATAAAAAAAATTATCTCATAATCAGACACCATTTGGTCCTTTGATCAATCATTTATCATTTAACGGTCGAAACTAACCTATACTAAATTGACTAAGATAATGATTTCCAATTGAAGTGAAACTTTGATAGTACACTACAAACATCATCGAGATCATCGTTATAGGTTTTTGGATCCATCAAAGATCTCCATCTATTAGATCATCGCATCATCATTCGTGATCATCGAAATCAATTTTTTCTGATCGACGAAGCTAGGGCCATCGGATCGAGACAACCTTTTATGATGACACTCTAATGATAATTTTTTAGATAATGAATGGTGAAGATGGATATTAAATTTTAAAATTATATAATATTTAAAAATATATATATATGGCAGCGGTTATAATTAACCGCTGCTATAAATCAGATTATAGCAGCGGTTCCTACTAACCGCTGCTATAGGTCCAACTTATGGCAGTAGTTACAATAAACCACTGCTATAGATCGACCTATGGCAGTGGTTTTTTGTAACCGCTGCTATAGGTCCAATCTATGATAGCAATTTTCTGTAACTACTGCTATATGTCGAACCTATAGCAGTAGTTATAAAAATTGCTACCATAGATCCGACCTATGGCAGTGATTAACGAAAATCACTATTGTAGGACCTATGGCAACGGTTTCAAAAACCACTGCTATAGTAAGCACTGCCATAGGCCATTTTTGTAGTAGTGTGTGCCTTTCAACATCATCAGGAGTGTCAAAAAACTCGTTCAACACTAGAAGCATGTCTTCTGACTGAGCTAACTCGAACCTGCAACTAAACTCGGTGCTCATAGCCACCAACACGTGCAATGCACTATGGTTCGATCACTAACCATCATTTAGAGAGACGTGACCATGAAATCATATTCTGAATGATAATTTCATTGTCGATAAGCACTAGATCTTTGCACCTCCAATGATTATCCAACTAATGGACCCATTATCACTCAACTTAATGAAATGCTATGGTCTAGTTATCACCATAATTATTTCATTCTTAATAATCTAATAATTTAAGAGAATTTAATTAATTTGATTTAAGAGAAGAGAGTCAGATGAACTAGCTAATCATGATCCTCCTACTGACTTCTCCAAGTTTGATTAAGTGAGACCATAGATAAGCTAGTCTAGGAGCACCTAAATCAGTCATACTGATTTATCTCACTAACATGGGTCAGCTCAAATTGTCAAGTAATCTAATCAAAATATAATTTTATCAAAAAGACCAAGCAAGTGAGATCAGTGGAAGAGATATGCTATTAACTCGTCAAAGACCGAAGCAATGTGAGTAGCTCCTAATTAAAAACCATTGGTCGAAGCTGCCAGACTTATCCTAGATACCAACTAGTTAATTAATTCTGGTTAGATCAACCTAATAGTTTAGGCTAGACCGCTTAGCCAAAAATCAAGTCCATTTGGTTCTTATTAAAGACATGAACTTGACCAACTATACTATTATAATTGATCTAGGGAATTCTTGACCTAATCTAAGACACCATTTGATTATATTTAGTCAATTCTCTAATTAAGTTCATTTTTTAATCTAACCATAGGTCTAACATAATTAATGGACCTAATTCACTCTAACCCATTAATCCAAGTATTATGATTTGTGTCTTAGGATCTTCAATTCATAATCCTAAATCCTAAATAAATAACTCTTAATTTTTAATTAAGTTTTAGGCTAAGGGTAAGGGTTCGATATTTCAAAAATAATTTTCATGTTAGAAAAATATTTTTACAATATAGTTCTACCTACTAGTTGCATGTTTGATTCATAATCAATATGTAAAAAATATAAATATAAATCTACTTTAGATCTAGTCTAAACATATTCATGATTATGAACATCTAATTAAAATAATTTTAATTTTAAAGAATCATAAATCATCTTAGATCAAATATAACATATTTATGATCATAAAAACTAGATTGAAATATTTTCAATTAAATCATAAAATCTTTCAGTTCAAATCTAAAATTTTATGATTAAAATTTTAGATTAGCACATACTAAGATAACCTTTACACTGTAAGGGATAAATCTTGCAGCAGGACAATCTTATAAGATTAGGTTATGCAATCTAAAACTTTAATTTTAGATTTAATTTTAGATTCTTATTTAGATAAAATCTAAATAATAGATCTAAAACATGCAAAGAAATCATGTCAGATAGACCTAGGCTCTGATACCAATTGATGGAAAAATCAAAGATTTCTAGCATGTATTTTAAAATTTTTTTCAAAATTCTAACAACAAAAGTAGAAGATTAATCAAATTAATCTATAAAATATGCAAATAAATTATAAATCTAAGATTTAATGATATGATTCATGCATGCATGCAAATCTAAAAATTAAATATAAATAAAAATAATGATGTTGATCATATCAACATCAAATAGAAAACTAGATCTGATCTAGTAAAAGAAAGAGATCAAATCTCTTTTACTTTCCGTAAGTCGGTATCTTCACTTGCTGATCTAAGGCTGAGGTTGTCACTTCAAGCTGCACATGCACTGATCTATGCGAGAAGTCCACATGAAGCCCCAATCTTAATCCAAAGTCCAGCAATCTGAAAATCATCATAGTGTGCTAGTACTGTGCTGATCCTTCTTTGATGATTGATGGTGAATCTGCTTTTTCAAGATGCTTGGACCTTTCAAGTACTAAAGGAGGAGAAGAGAGTGTTGGAAAATATGTTCTAAAGTCAATCATCAGTCTGTTGATGGTTGAGCTACTTTATATTTATAATTAATTTATTAAAAAATAAAATATATTTTTAATATTTTTCATCATAAAGTATTCATCTTTTAATGAACTTCATTATTATGATGAAGTTCTTAGGACTATTTAGCTTTGATGAAAAGAAAATTTATCGATTAGTTCTTAAATTTGTTCATGACCAAATGATAGGCTATTAGTAAGGACGACAGCATCTATCGAGCATAGGTCGCTGTATGCCATATAGATTGGTTGTCCTCTTAACTAAGAAGTGTGAAGATACTGGTATGACATATAGGTAAGATGTATGGGTACATCGTTAGTGAACGTGATCAACTCCAAAGCATTCTACTATCGAAAATATTTCTGATGGGATATAGATATAAATGTCCCTTAGACTTGAGATCATCTAAATGACTTGCAAGCAACTCACTGTGCTTTGATACCGGACTAACCAAATTTTTAATTTAGTAATGGAAGGCTTCTGGGCACAGTCAAGTACTTGCGAAGTCAGAGTGTGATCAAGATATGATTGACCACTCTAAGAGTTGGAGAAGAATATATCACTATATTTCAATATAGCAAAACCTTGGCCAAGATAATCCATCAGATGGATTTGGTATTTTGAAATAAAATGTGGACAACCTGATCAGAGTTGATAGTTAAACTCTGAGGTGTCTTATGAGCATTTTGGTTAAGAGGATGAATTATATTGAAACTATATCCATATGGGTTCTAAGGATGTTATTCTACACATTCTACCTATCCGACCATCGGGTACCATTGCTAGATGGTCACTTTGATTGGTATAAAAATCTATTCCTATGCTATCGACTTAGGTTTGTATCTATAAGGTCGCACACATTAGAGCTCATGATCTGATCGAATGGTTGATCAATGATTAAGAATCGTTCTAGGGTTAAACAATCAATACGATTGGTGTTTAACCTAGTGCAAGTGTTGCAGGAGGATCAATTAGCAATTAGATTACTAATTGCCTTAATTTGATTAAGCCAGAGGGCTAAGATTAAGTTTAATTAAATATTATTTAATTAGATTTAGTTTGGGCTTGATTGGATCAAGTTTAATTAATTTATTAGATAAGTCAAGTGCAAGAAAGAATTAGTCCTAGCCTAACTAGGACTCAAATCAACCCAATTTTCTAATTTGATTAGGATATTAAATCATAATTAAATATAATTTAATCTAATTTAATTAAATTCTTAATTAAGTTAGGACATAATTTAATTTGGTTAAGTTGGTTTTAATTTATTTGGTTAAAAGATCTTGTTTGACTAAATCAAAATAGGAGTCCTAGTGTGACTAGGACTCCCTAACCTTGCGCCACCTTAACCCACGCCCCCCATGCCCATTTTTCTTTATTTCGTGCATGAGATCTCCTCTCCCAAATTTTCATGCATGCCCCTCTCTTCCTTCTTTTCTCATAAGGCAATTTGTTGGAAGACCAAGTCAAAAGGGGAGTTAGTTTTGCTTTAGAATTCTATGAGATAGAATCCTTGTTGACCAAAACTTCTCTCCCTTGTGTGCCGCCCCCTCCCCTATTTTTTCTCAACTATTTAAATGGTGAGAAAGGATAATTTTATGCATTCTCCCTTGCTGGATTCACAAAAAAATCAGAGTGATGCCCAACTCTAGGGCACCCCAACCACTTGCTAAATCTAGTCCTGCCTTGTCTAGTTTTTGACCTAGACAAGGACTCTTCTTTTCCTATAAATTTTGGATTAATTTTGACCTAATTTTTTTGTGAAATATAAAGCTTTGAGAGATGTTTGGGTGTGAAAAAATTAGAGGAAGAGGGTCCTTGTGTTAGATATGTGTGCCCTAGAAGCCAGAATTGGCTGACACTTGTAATAAACTTCTAGGGACAAAATTATAATTTTGACTATAAATAATAAAATAGATTATTTTCTATCATAAATGTGTATTTAGTGTTTATGATACATCCCTTGAGTTAATGATAATGATAATTCATATTTTCAAGAGTTAAAAATTTAAGACATGAATTTTCATTTATTAACTAATAAAATGCTCTTGACCATAGGATCATCATGAGGATGGTGATTGATCCAAAAGGTTAGTGTACAATCACTTCTTTATAGTAGATGAGTCTTGAGTCTATGGTGTAGAAACATCAGAGCGAGAGTATAGGTACTCATTAGAGAATGAGGGCACTAAGCATGATCACCTCGAGCAGTCATAAGGAAGTTTGCCATCTCGTCGATGACTGACTTGAAGCTGCAGTGGTGTGTCTGGTTCTTTGATCTGAGGTGCATCGGCAGTTTACCTTGAGGGTGTTATAGTTTGACTACACCATGACTTAGTCTCCTAGCCATTTGAAACCCTGAGGTGTATGTTGGCTATAGCATGTTCATTGTAGGAATTGGATTGCACCAAGAGAGAATCTATCTACATCGATGGATGAGGAGCAGCCCCATGATGATCATAAGAATCAAGTTCATAAGCCCATGTCCATGGTAGAGAGTGAAATAATGGAAAGAGTTTCTATTAAGGTTTTCACATCGGACTTGAACTGAATGATTAAATCATATGATAGAAATTAGGGTTTGACGAGTTCACCTTAACCCTAATCTGATCGGGGCTCAAGATAGAAGAACTTAATCACACAAGTAACTGCACTGAGAGGTTCATATTCAATTTTGATGGGTTGCCACCATATACTGCTAGGTGTCACTGGTGGATTTTCGAAGCAATTAGAATAATTTAGATGATCAATCATTTCAGTTGTCTGAATCAGAAGAGTTCTGATCCATCGAAAGGAGTTTCGATGATGTTGATGATGGAGATCATGACATATCCTATTACCATATAGAATTGAACCTAACTGGATCACACAAATAAAAATTTGGATTTGGATATCATCAATTGGACTAATCCAGTTCAATTGATTTGAATTAGATTCAATTAGGTTCAAGAAAATCATGCTAGCACACGATTGAACCTAACGTTCTCCTTTTACTATCATTAAAAGTTGTCTTGACTAAGCCAAATGTGTTTATGCTCACTCAGGTATCTTTACTTGGTTTGACTGGAGCTTGTCTAGGTTAGAAAAGGGTTGTCTTAATTTATGAGATAAATTTGAGACAACATCTATCATTTTCCATCACCTGCTAATTTTTGTCCTTTGACTTTGGTCAAATGTTGACCTTTGACTCTTGGACATCTGCCCATGTCTCCATAGATAGGAGCTTGTCCCCTTACTAGAATTTAGAAAGGAGGGGCACATGCCTAGGATGGCATGCACCCATGGATAGGGATGCCTGGAGTTCCATATGGATGGGAATCTAGGTTGCTTCTTGGATTCAACTTAGGTGACCCTTACCTATAGACTTTGACCAGTGTTAGGCACCATCTAAGAATGAATTTATGGGGCTCTCATCTGATTGGATTAGATGATGTCATCCCATCAATCAGATTTAGATCTGATTGCACGAAGCAACGCGATTGATCGGGATGATGTGGCACTGCATAGCGCAGCAGGGTCTACAAATAAATCCTATCTGCACCCAACTTTAATATAGTTCCTCTTAGCCCATGCCCCAAGGCTACCCCTCTCCCTCCTCCATACCATCTTCTGATCCTCTCTCTCCTCTCCATGCCCAAGAAAAGTTGGTCTCCAATTTGGTACGATCCAGATAAGAAAAAGCTGACGAGAAAGGAAGAAGGCAGCACTGCTGCAGAGACGACTTCTGATCTTCAGAAGGAGTTTTGAAGATTCTCCAAATTAGATCTAGATCTAATTTTTGGAGAGGTGACAAAGAAGGAGAAGATCTCTAGATCTTGCCCAAGTAGATACTGATAGAGGTCAGACGCTTGTGTGGTTAGATCCAGAATCTCAGGCAATCAATAGGATCATCAAAGGTTAATCGGATTACCCACATCAAGGTATAAATTAAATTAGATTTAATTTAATTTATTTTATTTTATTAGATCTATAAAATTAGATTTAAAATATTTTAGATCTAATATGGATGCTTGAGAGAAATTTTTAAAATATCTCTCTTGATCCAATCAGATCTGAACGAACCTGATCCAGGAAATCAGGATTTTCTCTTCAACTGGTATCAGAGCCAGGTTCAATAAAAATTATTTAGATCTAATTTTTAATTTATTTTGATCTAAAAATTAGGTAATTTTAGATGTCACATGAGATATGATTAGATATAAAATTAGAAAAAATTAAAATTAAATAAAATAGATCCAAGTTCTATAATATGCATGACTAGTTGTAAAATAGAATAGTTCTATACGTAGTTTTGCATGATCATGATTTACTTTGATTAAATTATGACTTTAGATCTATTTATTTTCTATTCTTTAATGATTATAAATATTATAATAAGATCTAAAAAATAAAAAATAAAATTATTTAATTTTTAGATTATATGAGATATGATGATTGCATGTCTAGACTAGTTGTAGAATAGTTCTACATAGTTCTCTAGATTAGAATTTATTTTGATGTGATCAATTTAAATCTAATTTTTTAGATAATTATGAGATAATTTAGATCTGAAAAACATGCATGCATGATACATGAGATGTATACCAAATATGTATTAAGTTAGATCAAATTTTATATATGAGATATATGATGCAGATCTAAATAGTTTTGTAGATTTATATTTCTGATTAAGGTGTTCCCCTTGGCCATCCGATCATAAAAACAAAGTAGGATTTAAATGCCCTCTCCTTCCATTCGATGGGATGTTCTTATGATGTGTAGGAGTGCTGCGCATTCCTCCTTAATCAAAAATCAAGAACTTACTTTCTGTAAAACCCTAGATCCTAAAATCCTAGGATTTTATTTACATGTTTTGTTTATGAACCCTAAACTTAATTAAAAATTAAGATTATAAAATATTAATTAGGTTTAAAATTGAGAATTTTAGATCTAAGATATATTCATAAATTTGGGTTTGGGCTTGGGTAGCTCAATTAGGTCTAAGCAGTTGATCAAATCGAATCAAGAGTTGCTTAGATGGGATCAACAGTGCTTAAATTGACCAGCCTAATAGGATTAAGTTTAGGTCAAGATTGAGTCACATGAGTGATCGATCAAGCTAAGACCTAATTAACTAAGTGGTTAGAGTCTGAATTATAGCCTAACCTGATTGGTTCTAGCTCAATAATTTGGTATCTAAGGTAAGTATGGCAGATACAACCGACTGATTTTTAATTGGGAGCTACTCGACTCGAATGCATTCTTATCGAGTTAATGGCATATCCCTTCCATCGATCTCACTTATCTGGCCATGTTTATTGGTTCGGTTCTAATCTGAGGTGATCAATAATCTGAGCTAACCCATGCCACTAGGTTAGTCATAATGGTTATGACTATCAAGTCTAGTTTAATGAGACCTAAATCAAATCTTCCTAAGAAAAGATTAAGTCTAAGGTCTTTCACCATTGTAGATGTGCGGGCCCTTTCTGGGGTTGATTATTCTCGACTGGTTACAGTGGCTCAATTGCATCGGGAAGATGCAACCATGTCTATTAGGCATTGAATGCTATGGGCTAGAGGATGGATTGGGCTCAATATTTTGGATACGGTGAGAGACACAATTAGGAATCCAATCTGTACAAATGGTGGGTCTGACTTAACTAAGGAGTGGATCAATATTCTGGGCATGGTGAGATTCATGAATTAGAGACCAAGTTTGGGTGCACCATGATTGGAGAATCATTGAACAAGAGTTGTTCACTCATTGGCTAACCCATCACCAATAACTGTTAGATGAGGTAATGAGTCAGTTGGTGGGACCGCCCCACCAACTAGAAATTATTAATTATGGAGATTTTTGCATCTCTACAGAGGGAGTGTAGGGATCCAAAAAAATAGTGAGAGCTAATTTATTTAAAAATAAAATTCTTAAATAAATTGGTTATGTCTTAATTACAATATCTAACTAAAAACTTTGACTCTCTACAAAAAAATGTCTGCATCCAATCCGCTAGCACGAATCCTGGACACCCATAGACTAATTGGACCCAATTACAAGGATTGACTTTAGAACTTCAAAATTATTTTGGGTTTTGAGAAGTCAACTCATGTATTGGATCAGGATCCTCCCACCTTACCAGCCCATCCATCCTCTGAAAAGAGAGCATCTCTGGATAAGTGGACAGATGAAGATAACAAGGCCAGATATTACATATTGGGCTCGATGTCTGATGAACTTCAGTGCCAACATGAAGATATCAAGACTGCTCGCCAAATGTTGGCTCACCTATAAGAGATGTTTGGTGAACAGAGTCGCATAGCCAAGTATCAAGTCACTAAATGACATTTCAAGGCTAGGATGCGTGATGGGCAGTTAGTCCAAGATCATTGTCTGATGATGATCAAGGATTTAGAAGAGCTTGAGAAGCTCGGAGTGAGGTTGGACTTGGATCTATAGAATGATATAATTCTACAATCTTTGACTGATGCGTATGGGTAGTTCATCATGAACTACCATATGCATAAACTTCAAAATTTCTTACTGAACTTATGAGCATGCTGGTTACTGCTGAGCTTTCCATAAAAGGTTCTAAAGGCTTAGTTCTTACTATGAAATGAATTTCTTCCAAAAGAAAGTCTTTTGTAAAGAAGAAGAACTCTATGAAAAAGCAGAAGGTGGAAGGAGGAAAGAAAAAAAAGATAGAGCTGAAGAAGAAGGCTGCTAACAAAAAAAAGTATTTCCATTGCAACAATGATGGCCACTGAAAGTAGAACTACCCTACTTACCTGGCCACCCTAAAGAAGAAGGAGGTAGGTCCTTCTAGAAGTATGCTCGTTATTGAGTCTAACCTTATGGTTTCTTCTGCATCTAGTTTGGTGCTTGACTCTGGTTCTAGTGCTCACTTGTGCACTTCTATGTAGGGTCTTAAGGATAGCAGGAGGCTGAGGGATGGTAAGATGATCCTATGCATCGAAAATGGAGCAAGAGTTCTGCCATGGCCATGGGAACATACCCTCTTCGACTACCATCTGATTTAGACTTAGTGTTAAAAGATTGTTATTATGTGCCTACAGCAAGCAAGAATTTGATTTATGTTTCTTGCCTTGCATTAGAAGGCTATGTAATTAGTTTTCTTAAGGACCATTATAACATTCTTTATGAAAGAAATAAAATTGCAAGTGGTTTCCTTATTAATGATCTTTATCAGTTACATATTGATGTATCTATTTTTAATATCGAGCAAAATGTGAATACCATGAAATGACCTAGGGATAGTCCAAATGATAGGTATTTATGGCACCTAAGACTAGGTCATATAGCAGAAGATAGGGTTAATAAATTAGAGAAAATCGGGTTATTGAGTCCATTGACTTTGGAGTCATATCCAATTTATGAATCTTGTCTTCATGGCAAAATGACTAAGCTCCCTTTTGTTGGACATGGGGAAAGGGCCATGGATCTTCTTGCCTTAGCACATACTGATGTATGCGGCCCATTTGACGTACCGTCTAGAGGCAACTTTGTCTACTTCATAATCTTTATTGATGATTTATCTAGGTATGGGTATGTGTATCTTATGAGACATAAGTCTGAAGCTTTTGAAAAGTTCAAAGAATTCAGACATGAAGTAGAAAAGCAAATTGGAAAATCCATTAAAGTTCTTCGATCAGATCGCAGGCGTGAATACCTTAGTTGAGAATTCCTGGACAATCTCAAAGAAAATAGCATAGTCTCTCAATGGACTCCATCTGAAATATCTCAACTCAACGGCATTTCAGAATGGAGCAATCAGACTCTATTAGATATGATCCGATCCATGATGAGCTTCACAGACCTCCCTGATTTTCTTTGGGGATACTATTTGTTAACTACAACATACTTACTGTATAGGATTTCTTCTAAAACTACTTCTACTGCACCATATGAGATATGGTATGGTAAGAAACTAAGTCTGAGTCATCTCAGAATTTGGGATTGTCCGGCTCATATCAAAAGACAACAAGCGGACAAGTTAGACTTTGGTCCTTCAAAGCTCGATTTATAAGATATCCTGAAGAGTCATTAGGATATTATTTCTATATTCCAGAAGATCATAATATGATTGTGAGTTGACATGCCATCTTTCTTGAAAAATAGTTTATTCAAGATAGCGGCATTGGAAAGCAGATCAAGCTCAAGGAGAAAGTCTCACAAGAGCAATGAGCTAAGGACCAAATGGAACCAAATCAGGTTAAGTCAATCCATTCACCACCTCCTCCATCTCATAGATTGCAAATAATTTTCCATCCTCTTAAGAGGTACTTAGGTACTATTTTAGAGAAAGTAGAGAAAATATTCCTCATAAGCAATGGGGTTCAGGGTGATGATCTCAAATCCTATAACGAGGCGATATCGGATATCGACTCTGAGAAATGGTTAGAGGCAATGAAGTCAGAAATTGACTCGATGCACTCAAACCAAGTCTGGATCTTGGTAGATCCATCAGAAGGTATAGTACCTATTGGATGTAAATGGATCTACAAGAAAAAGATTGGTGCAGATGGGAATGTGGAGACATTCAAAGCTAGATTAGTGGCAAAAGGTTATAGTCAGCGTGAAGGCATTGACTATCAGGATACCTATTTACCAGTAGCTATGCTTAAATTCATCCGCACACTGCTTGCTGTTGCAGCCTATTTTGTCTATGGAATATGAAAAATGGACATGAAAATGGCATTCTTAAATGGATATCTTGAGAAAGATATCTATATGGAATAGCCGCTAGGTTTCACATCTAGTGATAATGATCACATGGTATGCAAGCTGCAAAGGTCCATATATGGACTTAAGTAAGCATCTCAGAGCTGGAATACTCACTTTAATGATGTGATCAAATTGTTTGATTTCATCAAGAATGAAGAGGAGCCATGTGTCTTCAAAAAGGTTAGTGGGAGCGCTGTTGTCTTCCTCGTATTGTACATGGATGACATCCTCCTTATTGGGAATGATATTCCCATGTTGACCATAGTTAAAATATGGTTATCTAAAGAATTCTTCATGAAAGACCTTGGAGAAGCATCCTTTATTCTAGGAATTAAGATCTATAGAGATAGACCGAATAGGATGCTAGGACTTTCACAGAAAATGTACATAGAAGAAGTGCTAAAGAGGTTTAGCATGAAAAACTCTAAGAGGGGTGTGGTACCCTTCAGATATGGCATTCATCTTTCCAAGAAGATGTGCCCTAGCACACCTGAGAAAATAGAATGCATGAGCAAGGTTCCTTATGCTTCAGCAATAAGGAGCTTCATGTATGCCATGTTATGTACACAATCTGATATAGCCTATGCTGTGAGTGTCACGAGTAGATATCAGTCGAATCTAGGTGAAAGACACTAAACTTCTGTGAAATGTATCCTTAAGTACTTAAGAAGAACTAAGGATATGCTGTTGATCTTTGGTAATGGAGAACTCCAAGTCTACGGGTATATAGACTCGGATTTTATGTCCGATGTAGATGATCAAAAATCGACATCTAGGAGTCTATTTGCGTGCAATGGTGGAGCTGTCAGTTGAAAAAATTTTAAGCAGATAGTGATAGCAGATTCCACCATGGAAGTAGAATATATCGCTGCGTCAGAAGCTGCAAAGAAGGCATTCTAGTATAAGAAGTTTGCCGTAGATTGAAGTGATACCATCAGATGCCATTCCTTTGTACTGCGACAACAATGGTGCCATATCCCTTGCTAAGGAGCCAAGATCTAATCAAAAATCCAAGCACATCGAGCGGCAATACCATCTCATCCGCAATTACCTTGAGAAGGGTAACGTCGAGGTCAAGAGAGTCGACTCCATAGACAATGCAGCGGACCTGCTTATAAGCCATTGGGCAAACAGAAGATCGAAGCCCACCTTGAGAAGATGTGACTTAGATTTGTAGCCAATTAGCTTTAGGTCAAGTGGGAGTTTGTTAGATATGTGCGCCCTAGAAGCCAGAATTGGCTGACACTTGTAATACAATTCTAGAGGAAAAATTATAATTTTGACTATAAATAATAAAATGGGTTATTTTCTATCATAAATATGTATTTAGTGTCTGTGATACATCTCTTGAGTTAATAGTAATGATAATTCATATTTTTAAGAGTTGAAAATTTAAGACATGAATTTTCATTTATTAACTAATAAAATGCTCCTGACCGTAGGATCATCATGAGGATGGTGATTAATCTGAAAGGTTAGTATACAATCACTTCTTTATAGTAGATGAGTCTTGAGTCTACGGTGTAGAGACACCGAAGTGAGAGTACAGGTACTCGTTAGAGAATGAGGGCACTAAGCGTGACCACCTCGAGCAGTCATAAGAAAGTCTACCTACTCATCGATGACTGACTCGAAGCTACAGTGGTGTGTCTGGTTCTTTGACCTGAGGTGCATCGGTAGTTCACCTTGAGGGTGTTATAGTTTGACTACACCATGTCTTCGTCTCCTAGCCATTCAAAATCCTGAGGTGTATGTTGGCTATAGCATGTTCATTGTAGGAATTGGATTGCACCAAGAGGAAATCTATCTACATCGGTGGATGAGGAGCAGTCCTATGATGATCATGAGAATCAAGTCCATAAGCCCATGGCCATGGCAGAGAGTGAAATAATAGAAAGAGTTTCTATTAAGGTTTTCACATCGAACTTGAATCGAATGATTAAATCATATGATAGAAATTAAGGTTTGACGAGTTCACCTTTACCCTAATCTCATCGAAGCTTAAGATAGAAGAACTTAATCACACAAGTAACTGCACTGAGAGGTTCATTTTAGTTTTGATGAGTTGCCACCATATACTGCTAGGTGTCACTGGTGGATTTTTGGAGCAATTAGAATGATTTAGATGATCGATCATTCCAGTTGTCTGAATTAGAAGAGTTCTGATCCATCGAAAAGAGTTTCGATGATGTCGATGATGGAGATCATGACATATCCCATTGCCATATAAAACTGAACCTAATTAGATCACACAAATAAGAATTTGAATCTGGATATCATCAATTGGACTAACCCAATTCAATTGATTTGAGCTAGACTCAATTAGGTTTAAGAAAATCGTGCTAGCATATGATTGAACCTAACGTTCTCCTTTTACTATCATTAAAAGTTGTCTCGATTGAGCCAAATGTGTTTGTGCTCACTCAGATACCTTTACTTGGTCGACTGGAAATTGTCCAGGTTAGAAAATGATTGTCTTAATTTATGAGATAAATTTGAGATAACACCTGCCATTTTCCATCACCTGCTAATTTTTGTCTTTTGATTTTGGTCAAACATTGACCTTTGACCCTTGGACATCTGCCCATGTGTTAGCAGATAGGGGCTTGTCCCCTTACTGGAATTTGGAAAAGAGGGGGCACACACCTAGGATGGCGTGCACCGATGGATAGGGACGCCTTGAGTCCCATACGGATGGAACTCAAGGTTGCTTCTTGGATTCAACTTAGGTGACCCTTACCAATAGACTTTGACCAATCTTAGGTGCCATCTAAGGATGAATTTGTAGGGCTCTCATCTGATTGGATCAAGTGATGTCATCCCACCAACCAGATTTAGATCTAATTGCACGAAGCAATGCAATTAGCCAAGATGATGTGGTACTGCATGGCGTAACAGGGTCTATAAATAAACCCTATCAACACCCAACGTTAATAGAGTTCCTCTTAGCCCATGCCCCAAGGCAGCCCCTCTGCCTCCTCCATGCCATCTTCTGATCCTCTCTTTCCTCTCCACACCCAAGGAAAGTTGGGCTCTAGTTTGGTGTGATCCAGACAAGAAAAAGCTTATGAGAAAGAAAGAAGGTAGCACTGCTACAAAGATGATTGCTGATCTTCAGAAGGAGTTTTGAAGATCCTCCAAATCAGATCCAAATCTAATTTTTGGAGAGATGATAAAGAAGGAGAAGATCTTTAGGTCCAGTCTAAGTGAATACCAGTAGAGGCCAGGCGCTTGCATGGCAAGATCCAAAATCTCGGGCAATCAGCAGGATCATCAAAGGATAATCGAATTATCCATATCAAGGTATAAATTAAATTAGATTTATTTTATTTTATTTTATTTTATTGGATCTATAAAATTAGATCTGAAATATCTCAGATCTAATATGGATGCTTGAGAAAAATTTTTAAAATATCTCTCTTGATCTGATCAGATCTAAATGAACCTGATCTAGAAAATCAGGATGTTCCCTTCACCTTGGGCATGGGGGTTCCATAGGCACCAAACTAGGTGTCTAGGTGAGAGAAAAAAGAAGAAAAAGAGGGTCTTCTTTTAGGATTGTTTTATTCTTCATCTCTCCTTCTTTTGAGTTTTTTTCTGAGTGAATCTTAGATTAGAAAACTCTCCTCTTTCTTCTCATATTTTGGAGAGTCCAAATTTTGAAGAAGAGAGCATCGGATCGGCCGTTGAAGAACGATCAGCACGGTACTAGCATGCTATGCTGATTTCCTGCATCAAACTTTAGATTAGAGTTCATAGGCTCGAGTGGGCAACTCCTAGAGACTGGATGCATGTGTGGCTCATGACTTCATCCTCAAGCCTGAATCAGCAAGTTAGAACATCTAACTTGCACAAGTAATAGATCTAATCTATTGATTTCATACCTGCATTAGATGTAGTGTAGATTTAGGTTGTTGTGATCAACCTTTCCTTCTCCTTTATATTTTTAATTTTTGATTTAATATCATACCTTGATTATATAATAGATCTAAGATCTAGGTATTTATATATTTTTTAAAATAAATATTTAATTTATTTAAGTCTTGCATTATCTGATCTTGAAAAATTTTCAAGATCTATCCGTAAAATCCTAAATCTGATTCCTTCAATTGGTATCAGAGCCTAGGTTCTTATTACATAATTTTTGTCCATATTTAGATTATTTATTAGATTAGATCTAATTTATAATCTAATTATTAAATCTAAAATTAAAAATCTAGATCTTGCAAACTGTCATAAGGTTATCCTGTTGTAAGGTTTACCCCTTACAGTGAAAAGATTATCCTAGTTTGTGATGATCTAACTTTAATCATAAATTTATTAGATTTAATTTAATTTTATTTATAATTTAATAGATTTAAAATAATTTTAGATCTAAAAAAAATTTTAGATTGCATGGACTGCCATAAGATTCTCCTGCTATAAGGTCTACCCCTTACAGTAGAAAGATTGTTCTAGTACGTGCTAATCTAAAATATTGATCATAAAATTTTTGATTAGATCTAAAAAATTTTATGATCTAATTAAAAATATTTTAATCTAATTTTAATCATTATAAATATGTTAGATTTGATCTAGGAAGATTTATGATTGATTATTATTGAAACTATTTCAATTACATGAATCTATTTAGATTAGATCTAAAGTAGTTTCATGTTTATTTTACTTTCATATTGATTATGAATCAAACATGCAACTTGGTTGATAGAATCATGTTATAAAAATATTTTATAAACATGAAAATTATTTTTGAAAAGCTAAATCCTAACCCTCAGGCCAAAACTTAATTAAGAATTAAGAAGTTGTTTGATTAGGTTCTAGGATTGTAAATTGAAGATCCTATGACATGAATCATAACACATTGGGTTAATGGGTTAGTAGAGATTAGGTCCATTAATTGGGTTAGACCTAAGATTAGATTAAAAAATGGACTTAATTTAAGAATTGACTAAATCTAATCAATTATTATCTTAGATTAGATCAAGGATTCTCTAGATCAATTACAATAGTTGTAGTTTGTCAAGTCCATGTCTTTAACAAGAACCAAATGGGCTTGATTCTTGGCTAAGTGGTCTAGCTCAAGCTATTAGGTTGATCTAATCAAGACTAATTAAACTAGTTGGTGTCTAAGATAAGTTTGGTACATACGATCAGTGGTTTTTAATTGACAGCCCACTTACCTGGCCATTTTTTATGGTGTCTAAGGCAAGCTTTGGCAGACTCTTCCACCGATCTCACTTACCTGGCCTTCTTGGTGAGATTGAGTTTTGATCAAATCACTTGACAATTTGAGTTGATCATGTCAACTAGGTAAATCAGTGTGACTGATTTAGGTGCTCCTAGACCAGCCAGTTAGTGGTCTCCCTTAAGCTGACTTGGTGAAGCCAGTGGGAGGATCATGATAAGCTGGTTAATCTGATCTACTCACTTCTATAAATAAATTCTCTAAAATTATTAGGTTCTTAAAATGAAATAGTTATATGACAACTGGATCATAGCCTTCCATTAAAGTGGATAATAATGGGTCCATCAATTGGAAAATCATTGAAGGCCCAAAGGCTTTGTGCTTATCGATTGATGGAATTATCATTCATTATATGATCTCTTCAATACATCTTTCTAAATAGTGGTCAGGTGGGCCAACCAAAGTTGGGCTTGATCATTCATTGGTTAGATGGGCCAAGTATGGTCATGTTAATAGTTGGACCTAACTAGACCCCTTTTTAAGAAGACCAAAGCCAACTGATCAGGGGATGGGGCAAAATTTAATTACTAAAAATTATTTAGAGAAATAATTGATTATGAACCTACCGTTAGATGTACATGGATGGACCAACCAAAGTTGGGCTCGTGTACAGTCTATATGGATTCTAGTACCCACTAAGAAATTATGATAATTCCTTGGATTGGAGGTAGAGGCTACCAATTTGAATAAATAGTGGGAGAACCTTTTGATTAAAGTCCAAATATTTAGGTTTAATAAATCAATTACTAATTATATTATGTTTTTCTTCGTGCAGATATGGCCACTTTCTTATCACTTCAATCATTGTTGGACAATGATAAGTTGGTGGGATCCAACTTCAATAGCTGGTACCGAGAGTTGAAAAAAGTCTTGGAGCATGAACGGATCCTACATGTGCTAACAGATCCTGCTCCTAAGGAGTCAGCTGTCAATGCACATGGAACAATCAGAGACACTTACTAGAAGTGGCTTAGTGATCGGACCATGGTGTACTGCATTATGCTAGCTGGTATGAGCGATAAGTTCAGTTGCATATTTAAGATGGCTCAGCCAAAGGACATGCTTCAAGTGTTAGAGGATTCCTTTAGCACACCCGATGACGTGGAGAGGCACAAGACTAGTTGTGCCATCTTCAATGCCAAAATACAAGATGGTGCCTTTATCATCGATCATATATTGTACATGATCGAGCTGATAGAGCAATTGAGCAAGCTCGACTTTTCTTACATAAATTGCTTGAAAAAGATGCCATATTGAACTCATTGTCCAAGTCATTTCTCCCATTCCTTACTCATTTCAGAATGACAAAGCTGAAGTAGACTACCACAGGTTACTGGAGTTACTTTAGAACTTTGAGAAGGATCACCAATTCCATAAAGAGTCGGTAAACTTAGTGGGAGGTTCATCTTCTAGTTTTCGATCCTTTAGGAAAGGAAAGAAGAACAAGAAGAAGAAAGCTAAGAAGATGCAAGTTCAGGCTGGAACATCTATGCAGGGCCAGACTAGGAAGATCAAGCTCGATAAGAGTCAAGTTGAATGCTTCTTTTGCAAGAAATGGGGGCACTAGAAAAGAAACTGTCCTCAGTACATTGCCTCTCTGGATCCGATTAGACAAAGAAAGAAGGAAGCTATTGCTGGGCAAGATATTTATATGATAACTCCTTGTAATTTCTCTATTTATGATATTACTGACTAAGTATTGGATACCGATAGCCCTTACTATATTTGCAATTCATTGTAGGGATTGTAGGTCAGTAGGAGATTCGAGCAAGGTGAAAGTTTTCTAAACATTGGAGATGGAAGATCAGTTCCAGTTCTAGCTTTAAAAATTTTAAAACTTATATTTGAGTCCCATATCATTGTTCTTAGTTATTGTCACTTCTGTCGTAATTTCTTTTTAAATATCATTTATGTAGGCCTTCTGCCCAAAAATGATTATAAAATTTCAATAAAGAAATAAGTTTGTAATATCATTATGAATGGTGTTACTATTTTATGTGGACATTTGAATAATAGTGTGCATATGCTATCACAACCTGTTAACGTAGTTTATTCAACCGGCAAGTACCCTAGATTAGATAGTGTGTCAGATATCTACTTATGGCATTGTAAGCTAGGTCACATAAATAAGAACCGAATAGATAGGTTAACTCAAGAGTGAATCCTCGAAGTCAGTGATTGTAAATCACTTCCAACCTGTGAATTCTATCTGCTTGGTAAAATGATCAAGTCACCTTTTACTGAAAAAGGTGAAAGAGCCACTAAGCTCTTAGGTCTAGTACATACTAATGTATGTGGACCAATGAACATAAATGCCAGAGGTGGATATGTCTACCTTATTACTTTCATAGATGATCTATTCAGATATGGATATATTTATTTGATGAAACATAAGTCGGATTCTTTTGAAATGTTTGAATAATTTCAAAGTGATGTAGAAAAATAAACTGAAAAGAGTATTAAAATTCTTTGATCTGATCGAGGAGGAAAATACCTTTTTGATGAGTTTCTCATATATCTAGGAAAGAATGGGATTCTCTCTCAATGGACTCCTTCAGAAATACCACAGCATAATGGCATGTCTGAAAGGAAGAATCAGACTCTATTAGACATGATCTAATCCATGATGGGTTTTGCAGCTTGTCGATATCCTTTTGGGGATATACACTCGAATTGGCTTGTTATCTATTAAATTGGATTCCAAGTAAGTCTATAGTTAAGACTCCATATGAGATATGGATAGAGCATAAGCCAACACTTTCACACCTTAGGGTTTAGGGGTGCTCGGCTTATGTCAAATGGTTAGTTATAGATAAATTTGGACCTAGATCTAATAAGTGCACATTTATAGGGTACCCAAAAGAGATAAAATGATACTATTTCTACCATGCTGATGAACAAGAGATGTTTGTTAGCCTTAGGGCAACCTTTTTGGAAAAGAAATTCCTTGGTGAAGGAACTATTGCCTCTAAAGTTGAACTTAATGAGATTCAATAGGTAGAAAAACTGACACCTATAACAGACTAGAATCGGATTCGATTAGATCAAATCTGGAGCCCAGTGTACCTGCATCACTAAGGCATTTCAGTAGAGTACCGCATCAATCGGACAGATACTATGATTTCTTGATCCAGGATGGTGATCCCATCGAACTCGATGAAAATGATGAGGATTTGATCACCTATATGGATGCTATGCAGAAACCTGATTTCTAGAAATGGCTTGAGGCCATGAAATCTGAAATGGAGTCTATGAAGGTCAATGATGTGTGGACATTGGTTGACCCACCCAAAGGGGTTATACCCATTGGGTGTAAATGGGTCTTCAAAAGGAAGAGGGGTGTAGATGAAAAGGTGGAGACGTATAAAGTCCATTTGGTTGCCAAGGGGTATAGTCAATGATATAGTATTGACTATGATGAGATGTTCTCTCCTATGGCAATGCTTAAGTCCATTTGAATTATGCTTATGATTGCTGCCCATCTGGACTATAAAATCTGGTAGATGGATGTGAAAATAGCTTTCTTGAATGGAGAGTTGACTGAAAAGGTATACATGATACAACTTGAGAGGTTCACATCCATAGATGAGTTCAAGATGTGCAGGCTTCAAAGATTCATTTATGGATTAAAGCAAGCATCTCGAAGTTGGAACATGCATTTTGATAAGATGATCAAAATGTATGGCTTCATTAAAAACAGAAAAGAGCCCTGCATTTACAAATGGGCAAATGGTCCAGCAATAGTATTTCTTGTCTTGTACGTGGATAGCATTCTCTTAATCGAGAACAATATCCCCACACTTCAGAGAATAAAAGTTTGGTTGTCATCATAGTTCTCCATGAAGGACTTGGGTGAAGCATCCTACATCCTAAGGATGAAGATCTATAGGGATAGATCTAAAAGAATGCTTGGATTATTCCAGTCCATGTACATAGATACTATGCTAAAGAGGTTCAGCATGGAGAATTCCAAAAAAGGCTATCTCCCGATAGGCCATGAAATTTCTCTCTCTAAGAAGGATTGTCTGACAACTCCTAAAGAGAGAGCGTATGAGTAGAGTCCCATATGCTTCAACAGTAGGATCTATCATGTATGCCATAATGTTTACAAGATCAGACATGGCATACTCACTAGGAGTAGTGAGTAGATACCAGTCTGACCCTGGAGAAAATCATTGGAAAGTGGTTAAAGTCATACTTAAGTATTTGAGAAATACTAAGGACCAATGGTTGGTTTATGGCGAGTCAGATCTAAAACTTATGGGATTTACAAACTCTAGCTTTCAATCTAACCATGATGACAGTGGAAGTATGTCGGAATATATCTTTACTCTAAATGATGGAGCCATCTGCTGGAAGAGTTCCAAGTAGCATACTGTGGTAGACTCTATTTGCGAAGTAGAGTATGTGGCAGCATCAGATGCTGCAAAGAAAGCTATGTGGCTAAGAAAGTTTATCACCAAGCTTGGAATAGCACCCTTCCTTGATGGTCCGATCCTGCTCTACTATGACAGCACTAGTGCCATTGCTCAAGCGAAAGAACCGAAGGCACACTAGCGGACGAAACACATTCTGCATCGATTGCACCTAGTCTGAAAGATTGTTGATCGAGGAAACGTCGATCTTCAGAAGATTGATGGAAAGAAGAACCTAACCGATCCCTTCACTAAAGCCCTGGCAATAAAGAAGTTCGACAACCACAAGTCGAAGATGGATATCAGATACTATGCCGAGTGGCTTTAGGATAAGTGAAAATTGTTGAAAAATGTATCCTAAAGTAAATCATCAGTCTGTTGACGGTTGAACTATTTTATATTTGTAATTGATTTATTAATAAATAAAATATATTTTTGATATTTTTCATCATAAAATATTCATCTTCTAACAAATTTCATTATTGTGATGAAGTTCTTAGGATTATTTAGCTTCGATAAAGAGAGAATTTATCGATTAATCCTTAAACTTATTCACGACCAAATGATAGGTCGTTAATAAGGACAACAGCATTTATCGAGCATAGGTTGCTGCATACCATATAGGTTGGTTGTCTTTTTAACCAAGGAGTGTGGAGATACTAGTATGGCATATAGGTGAGATGTATGGGCACATCATAATTGAACATGACCAACTCCAAAGCATTTTACTGTCGAAAATATTTCTGATGGGATATAGGTATAAGTGTCTCTTAGATCTGAGATCATCGTAGTGGATTGCAAGCAACTCACTATGCTTTGGTATCGGACTAACTAAATTTTTAATTCAGTAACTGAAGGCTTCTGGGCATAGTCAACTACTTGCGAAGTCAGAGTGTGATCAAGATGGGATTGACCACTCCAAGAGTTGGAGAAGAATGTATCACTGTATTTCAATATAGCAAAATCTTGGCCAGGGTAATCCATCAGATGGATTTGATATTTTAAAATAAAATATGGACAACATGATTAGAGTTGATAATTGAACTCTGAGGTGTCCTATGAGCATTTTGATCAAGAAGATAAATTATATGGAAATGATATCCCCATGGATTCTAAGGATGTTATTCTACACATTCAACCTATCCGACTGTCGGATACCATTACTAGATGGTCACTTTGATTAATATAGAAATTTATTTCTATGCTACCAACTTAGGTTTGGACCTATGAGGTCACACACATTAGAGCTCATTATCTGATTGAATGGTTGATCAACGATTAAGAATCGTTCTAGGATTAAACAATCAATACGATTGGTATTTAACCTAGTGCAAGTGTTGCAGGAGGATCGATTAGCAATTAGATTACTAATTAGCTTAATTTGATTAAGTCAGAGGGTTATGATTAAGTCTAATTAAATATGATTTAATTAGATTTGATTTGGGTTTGATTGTATCAAGTCCAATTGACTTATTGGATAATCCAAGTGCAAGAAAGAACTAGTCCTAATCTAACTTGGACTCGAGTCAACCCAATTTTATAATTTAATTAGAATATTAAATCATAATTAAATATAATATAATATAATTTAATTTAATTTAATTTTTAATTGGATTAGGTCCAATTTAATTTAGTTGTGTTGATTTTAATTTAGTTGGTTAAAAGACCTTGTTTGACCAAGTCAAAATAGGAGTCCTAGTCTGACTAGGACTCCCTAACCTTGCGCCACCTTAGCCCAAGCCCCCCATGCCCATTTTTTTTATTTTGTGTGTGAGATATCCTCTCTTTGATCATCATGCATGCCCTTCTCTCCCTTCTTTTCTCATAAGGCAATTTGTTGGAAGACCAAGTCAAAAGGGGAGTTAGTTTTGCTTTAGGATTCTATGAGATAGAATCCTTGTTGACCAAAACTTCTCTCCCTTATGTGCCACCCCCTCTCCTATTTTTTCTCCACTATTTTCATGGTGAGAAAGGAGAATTTTATTCATTCTCCCTTACTGGATTCACAAAAAAATCAGAGGGGTGCCCAAGAGTTGGGCGCCCCAATCACTTGCCAAATCTAGTCCTGCCTTGTCTAGTTTCTGACCTAGACAAGGACTCTAATTTTTTTATAAATTTTGGATGAATTAGGCCTAATTTTTTTATAAAATATAGAGCTTTGGGAGAAATTTGAGGTGTGCAAAAATCAGAGAAAGAGGGTCCTTGGGCATGGGGGTTCTATAGGCACCAAACTAGGTGTTTGGATGAGAGAAAAGAGAAGAAAAAGAGGATCTTCTTCTAGGACTATTCTATTCTTCATCTCTCCTCCTTTTGAATTTTTTTCTAAGAGAGTCTCAGATTAAAAAACTCTTCTCTTCCTTCTCATATTTTGGAGAGTCCATATTTTGAAGAAGGGAGCGTTGGATCGACCGTCGAAGAAAGATCAGTACGGTAGTAGCATGCTATACTAATTTTCTGCATCAAACTTTAGATCAAAGTTTGTAGGCTCGTGTGGACAACTCTTAGAGGTCAGATGCATGTGCGGCTCGTGACTTCATCCTCAAGTCCGGATCAGCAAGTTAGAACATCTAACTTGCATAGATAATAGATCTGATCTATTGATTTCATATCTGCATTAGATGTAGTGTAGATCTAAATTGATGTGATCAACGTTTCCTTCTTCTTTATGCTTTTTAATTTTTGATTTAATATCATATCTTGATCATATAATGGATCTGAGATCTAGGTGTTTACATATTTATTTAAATAAATATTTAATTTATTTAAGTCTTTCGCTGCTTGATCCTGTAAAAGTTTCAAGATCTACCCATAAAATCCTAGATTTGATTCCTTCAGGGAGGACTAGAGAGAAGCCTTCTTCCTTAAGTTTTTCTCTTAAAAAGGTGGTGGAAGAAGATAGAAAGCAAAACCCCAGAGAAGTCCCTTCTTCTCTATTCCTTTCCTCCCACCTAGACACAACAATTTGTGCCTTTATAAAAGCTCACGCTCTGATGTTTTATTATGCCTAAGCCCTCTCTCAAAGGTGTAAAAGCTCTGATAATCCCATTCCTAAAGTTCGCATAAATCGAGAGTTAGAGAGAAGTCCTTTTCTTGGTCAAACACTTAGAAAGGAGTATCCAAATAGGACATGGATTGGGGCACCCAACTCTTGGGCGCCTCCTCCTTCTCTTTTGGCATGGACTCCAGGTAATTGGTGCACAAAAGTTTACTAATTCCACCAAAAATTTTAGAAAAGATTTACAAGAGATAGCACCATAAATGGATAGAGTTTTGGCTTTGTAAAACTGTATCAAATAGAATTTGAGATCATGACTACTTCTTAGTTATGACCAAATCCAAAACCAACTTCCATTAAAGAGGGATATGGGGTGCAAGGGGCTTCTCATGGCATGATGTATCTCACACCCAACTTCAAAAAAGTTGGCATGGGCATGGGAAAAGGTGGTGTGGAGAGGATAGGTGGCGCAAGGAAGAAGTCATAGTCAAACTAGGATTTCATGCTTTGACTAGTAAAAGCTATTCTTAAGGCTTATTAAAATAGATCTTGATGCAACCTAATCATTGATGTTTCTAATCCAATTAGAAATCCAATTAAATTAAATTTTAGTTTTAAATTTTTAATCAAATTAAAAATTAAGTTCACTCAAGTCCTAATTCAATTAAGAATTATTCTTCCTTAAAATTAGCTTATCCAATAAACCAATTGGACTTGATCCAATCAAGCCCAAACTAAATCTAATTGAATCATATTCAATTAGACTTGATCTCAATCCTTAAGCTCAATTAGATTGAGCCAATTAGTAATTCGATTGCTAATCGATCCTCCTACAATAATTGCATTAGGTCAAACATCAATCATATTAAATGTTTAACCCTAAAATGATTCTTAATCATTGATCAATCATCCGATTAGATTGAGACCTCTAATGTGTGTGACCTCATAGGTTTGAACATAAATTGGTAGTACAGAAATAAATTTTTATACCAATCAAAGTGACCATCTAGCAATAATATCCGACGGCTGGATAGGTCGAATGTATAAAGCAATACTCTTAAAATCCATGTGGATATGATTTTCATATAATTCATCCCCTTGACCATAAATGTTCATAGGATGACTCTGAATTTAACTGTCAACCCTAAATAGATCATCGACATTGTTGATGCAAAATCTGGTCATTATTGGGGAAACGTCGGAGTTAGAGAAGAAGAGATCACCATCGATGACTTGCAAAACAAGCCTTGTCCAAAGTTTGAGGGGGAGTGGCTCTAGCAAGGCCCTTCAATGATTAAGTTAGCTCTTTTGGCCAATAAAAATGGAGTGCTCGAGAAAAAATTCAGCAGAGTTTTGGGAAGGAGAAGAGAGCCTAGAGAAAACATATCTAGAGGATCCCTTTTATAGATGGAGCTTATAACAAATTGATGGTGACATCCATAACTATCGGATAATAGGCCACTCGAGACCACATGGAGTTTGTTATGGAGGATGGTATCTGTTGTCGTGAAGTGCCTAGTCTGCTTGAGATTTGATAGTCAAAGTTTCGAGGAGGAGGCATCGATTGGTGATGACCTTTGAGCTATATCAATTCTGAAGGAGTTCAGACTCCTCCAAGGTAGTCTGGGTGTGGGTCGGTTCATGTCATATTCGAGGCTGGATTTGTGTAGGAGAGGAGATACTTCTAAAATGAGAAAGTAGATCTACTAGAGTGATCTACGTGCAGCTCTTCTAAAGGAGAGACCCAAGGAAGAATTTGTCTGATGAAGGAATCCAACTATTGGAAAGAATCCAAAAGGAGTTTGCCTGTCGGAGGAGTTTAAGAGAAGTTCAGCTGCTAGGAGAATTCGCCTGTTGGAGTCCAAAAAGAATTTGCCTATTAGAGAAATCTGAGAGGAGTTCGGCTGCTAGGAGAGTTCGCTTGTTGGAGGAATTCAAGAGGAATTCGTCTGTTAGAGGAAATCGAAAGGAGTTTGGCTGCTAGGAGAGTTCGCCTATTAGAGGAACCCAATTACTGGGAAGAATCTGAAAGTAGTTCGATCGAATTGGATGCACAGGTGCTGGAGATTTGACTAAAATCTTAGCCAAACTTTGGCAGGCGTAGATTTATCCCCTACACTAGCCCCCTACTCCTGAGTTCAAAGTTCGAAGGATTGGAGTAAGATGGAGACTACCGAAGTTTGAAGGATTCTTTGATCCTGTCAGACTTTCTACTTTCAGGTGGTACAGGATGTTTTAGTTTTTATTGCACTGGCATTGGAGCTTCATATATATATGGTGACCCAAAGAGATGTTTTTCGAATTTTTTGCTAGAAATCTACTCGAGGTACAGTGCCATTAAGGGTCTATCCATTGGAAGCTTTATGCCTATGAGGATTTGTGGTGCTCCCAAGTCTTGGAAGGCCACGGGAGGAGTCAAGAGGTTGGCTCTGGGGATTTCAGGGGCTTGGTTGGTGCTTCGAAGATCTAGGACACAAGATGAAGCAAGAAACCAAAGTTGGGAAATCAAGACTGCGGAAAGAAGATTTTTTGCAGGTTAGTCGACTCAGTCCAAAACTGGATCGGTGATGCCATCTCATCGATCAGATCGAAGGCTTCTTCCTCCATTTTTTGATTACTGGTTCCTCCTGCTGCTGCATCAATCATAGATCGATTAGTAGGAGATAAACCATTATAGAAAGTTTGTACCTAAAGCCATACGGATAGTTGATGATGTGGACATCTCCTCAGCAGTTTCTTGAAATGCTCCCAAGCCTCATATAGTGTCTCCATGTCCATCTGCATAAAAGAAGTGATATCGTTGCGCATCTTAGCAGTCTTAGAAGGTGGAAAGTACTTGGCTAAGAATTTTTGGGCTAGGACATCCCAAGTTGTGATAGAACCTGCCGGAAGAGAATGAAGCCAATTTTTAGCTTTATCCCGTAAAGAGAAAGGAAATAACCTTAATCTAATAGCATCATCCGACACCCCATTAATTTTAAAAGTATCACAAAGTTCAAGAAAATTAGAAATATGGGCATTCGGATCATCATGCACGTGTCCACTGAATTGGATAGTTGATTGAATCATCTGGATCATCGTCGGTTTATTTCGAAGTTGTTTGCTCGTACAGACGATCTCCTGATGCTCGAAGCTGCATCGGCTATAGATGGTGTGATGTAATCATTTAATGGATGATGTACTGGTCGAATAGCTTCATGCTGTCCTTCAGTCACCATATCCAATCCTAGATTGATGTCGTTAGGATCTTCAGCTGCCATGTTTCTCTCTTGTTGTAGTCTTCTAATAGTTCTTTCAATTTCTAGATCTAGAGGTAGTAAGTTACTATGTCCAGTACGTGTCATGCACTAAATTTTTTTTTTTAATAATAAAAATTAAAAATAAATTTCTAAAGTAAAGCTAGGATCAAAATTTCAATATTGTTTTAGACACAATCCCCGACAACGGTGCCAAAAACTTGATGCATGCTAATTTATAGCTATGGCAAGTGCACCAGTCGATCAAGTAATAAAGTGAATGAGTAGAGTATCGTCCCTAGAGGATTGGAAAATAAGTACTGAAAAGCTCTTTCCTATGCTTTATTTAGAAGATCGATTTATGAGAATAAGAAATTAAAAAAATAAAAAAAATAATTAAAAGTTTTTAATTAAATAGAGAGAGTGTAAATTATTAGGGTTTTAAATTCAAGAGCAATGGATTACTAAGGCAATCGGTTCACCAACTCAGTCAATACAATATTCAGGTTTTTAGATTAATTTTATTTCATGTGATGGTGGAGTCTCCTAATTTATTCACTATCCTTTGGTCCAGGCATAGCAAAACTATTAATATTTATTAATTACCCTTTGGTCTAGGTGTAATTTAAATAAATATTAATGCATTAGGTTTTGTGAAACCCTCTAATTAAAATACGCTGCGTCCAAAGCGCACTAAAATTTCCCGCATGCATATGAATTCTAATTTGATTCATAATACAAGGTATATAATCAAGAAGCATTAACATAGATGTACTTGGTCCGTAACATCTATGTTCATCAGATCAATTAGAAGATGGCCAGTAATCTAAAAGCATTAAGATCAGATTTATATACTCCTCATGAATAAAATTTAAAAATAAGTCATACTGAATATTGCATCAAAAGAGTGGCTACACCTTAGCCTTAGTAAAATAAAATTTAGTTCATGATAACAAATTCAAAAATAGCAAATAAAATAAAAAGCATGAAGAAATTAGACTGTTTGATTGCTGAAATTGATTGTCTGCTGCTCTTGATGTGGAGAATTTGGTGAAGAAGAAGGCTCCTTGATGTCTTGATCGTTGAAGAAAAATCAAAAAAAACTTTTTTAGTTTCTCACAAATCATCTTTTTTTATCTCTCTCCTCTCTCTTTCTCTCTCTCTTTCTCCCTCTCTCTCTTTCTCCCGTCTCTCTCTTTGTCTCTCTCTCTAATTCTCTTTTTCTCATGGCAACCCTAGGATTTTATAGATAAAAAATTTGATTTCCCCCAAAATCCATCAAAAATTAGGTTTTAGACTCCCAAACTAACTCAAATTAGGATCTGGATAATTCTGGCCATCAGATGTTGATCAAACGGTCCAAAAATCCACTCAAAAAGCCCTTAAAATAACCCAGATCAAGTCGGATTTAATATCAGCCGTTGGATCCGTTGGATCAAATCTGGGCCATCCGATCGCATTGAAAGAAGCCTTCAGATCTATTAGTTTTAACGTCGGGATGAATCTCAGCCATTGGATCTCGATCGGGAGCTGTGGATGCCATCCATCAGCGCCTTCTTCTCGTCCGTCCGATCAAGCTTCAGTGAAAACTGCCCGTTAGATCAATCAGAATTCCCAAATTGCCCTCCATGGACGGTGCGCGAGCCCGTGTTGCGTGGACCGCCGCATTCTTCAGCCAATCAGAGCGCTCTTTATACTGTGAAATTCCTGAATTACCCTTCAGATGGTCCACCGTGCGCCGTGAAAAATGCTGACATCATCCTGACGTCAGCGTTGCATCAGTGTTTTTTTTTTTTTTTTTTTGAAATTCAATTCTGGGCTCGTTTGAAGTCCGTTTTGCCTGAAATTTTTTTCATCAGAACCAGAAAAATAAGATCTTCACATTGGTGGCTTCTTTCCTATATAAGATTAATAAAAATATCAATTTTTAATAAAATAGATTAATTTATTTTATAATTTAATATTTTTATTAGTATATTTTTACCACTTATCAATCGGCTAAGTCTTAGAGCATAGGCAAAATAGAGAGTTATGTTTTCGAGATTGCTGGCACGGTACAAGATCGGATTGGCTTAGTTTCAGACTGAACCGACCTAGTGGAACTTAGTCGGCTTGGTGTTGAGACCGAGCCAGCTTAATGCACGGGCAGAGTTATGCGAGCATCTATTTTGGGCTAGGGTCTAGGTTGATCTTAGGAGTCTTAAGGCCTAGTTTGAGAGGTCTTAAGGTGGCTAATTCATGTATGGGTTGGATCTAGATCTAGAGGATGAGAGCATGGGAGACATGGGTGTACATGAGCTCGATGAGTGCTTTCATGTATTCGATTAGCTAGGAAGTTTTTTGGTTGGGCCTAATGGCTATGTATAAATCATAGATTGTATTAGGGTTTTTAGGATTGAAATCAATACAGACCTTTTCTCTCTCAACTCTCTTCTTCTTTTCTCTCTAGAATTGCCGCCCTAGGATTCTTGAAGAAGCCCTAGAGAAGGGGGCATCTCCCTCAAGCCCAAGGAGGGAGGCGCCCCATCATAGATCCAGGTGGAGGATCAGTGCTTTGCTACCTATAGAGATCGTCATAGGTTCCTTCAGGTCCATGCTAAAGATCAGAAGCTTCTGCAACATGATATCGATGCTTGTGATGTCAAGGATGATTGACGTTCGAGCGATATCATGGGTCTACAATTTGGTATCAAAGCTAGGTGATGCCTAGGATGTTGTGGACAACAACATGGTATCAGAGCCAAGTTTCAAAGCCTGATGGTACATGAAAGGAAAGAAAAAGTCGTACAAGATGAAATCAAAAATCTGCACAAAGATTCCATGGTATGTTTCAAATCTACCTTGTTATTGCTGTGGTTTGGTCAATCAGAAGTAGCGAGTTAAAGGTGGACGTTGAGAGAATTAACGAAAAGAAATTTTCTTGAGGTGGAACGATTTGGTGCATGATTTGCTGATCGATCTTAGTGGAAAGGCTGGGGTGTATGATGGTTATATGACAGGCAGGAAGCACTGGAGTGCTGCAGTAGCGCTTCCCTAAAGATGCAGAGCTGAGAGAGGCTCGATGATGCAGTAGCCGAGGGAGGTATCTCAGTAGAAAGCATCAGGGTTCTCTAGGAAGATGGGCAGTGTTGGGCTGTTGAAGAAAGATTTTTCAAGGGGTAATGGTCGAAGGAAGGCTGAAGAAGCAACTATACGTCCTTTGGTTTCTGGAAGATGGGGAAGTAATTAGAGATGTATTCAATGGTTCGACCAGGGCATGGATTTGTGAAGTCTTGAGAGTGATGGAAATGGATGATCCATGGAGGTCCAGCAGATTAGGGCTGGATGGCTGTAAAGCAGCACAAAGATGAGTCAGGGAGTGTTGGAGTGCTGCAGAAGTGCTATCCTAGAGGCACAGGGACTGAGAGAGGCTCGATGGTGCAGCAGTCGAGGAGTGTATCTCAGCAGAGAGTGTCAGTGGTATCTCAGAAAGATCGGATGCAGGTCTCAAGGAAAGCCAGGAGTTCTCCAGGAGCACCAGGAGGTCTCTAGCAGTTGAAAGTATCATGGATCAGGTTTCTTCTATAGGAGCATTAAATAGAGTCATGGTTCAGGTGCAGGATGATTCTCCAAGTGCAACTAAAGCGATGACTAGTGTAGGGGCAGAAGAGAAGGACTAGGGTGAAATTTTCTAAGGTTTAGTTGCTTGTTTTAGAAGAATTGGATGAGCTCTTGAGTTTCAGGGGTGCCCATGGGTTATGGAGGTATCCGAGATAGCTTCGAAGGGGTTCGTAGAGTGTGGAGGATTCGAAGGGGCAAAAATAGTGTTTCAGGTGCAGCAGTAGGCTTAGCAGTGCAACATTGAGTGGTTGGCCTCGAGGGACTCGATGACAGAGTCGGCTTCTATGGCATCAGGTGGACTTCGGATATAGTTGGAGCTCCGAAGAGGTGACTTCATAATTGGAGAGAAATTTGATATTAGTTTAGAGCAGAGGGGTGCGGGAGGATCGATATCCTAGCACCAGCATTGGTGATGTACAGTTCTAGGTAGAGCGGCATGTGTAGGAGGAGAGGCATAGTTCTGAGGAGATCATGTCAGGGCTTGCAGCGAGTGTTGGTATAGGAACGTTGCGGGTTCTCCAGGTAAGTCTAGAAAAAGTGATGTAGCTATTAAGCAAAAGGGATCCTACAAATTCAGGATGGTGCAAAGGTGCAAGCCAAGATTTTCAGCGGTGGAGGCGATCATCCAAAAGGCCTCAAGGGTGCACAACAGCTGAAGAGGATTAGTGGAGGCGATGATTGCACAAGGGGCTGTCGAGTGCACAGGGACAGTGGGATCGTGCAGGAGGTCATTGCTGAGAGGTTTGCCAAGGCTTGAGAGCACCAAGATGGAGATTGTGAGGATTTATGGTACTCCCAAGCCATGGAAGGCCATGGGAGGAGTCAGAGGGTTGGCTCCGGAGATTTTAGGGGCTTGATTGGTGCTTCGGAGATCTGGGATACAAGATCAAGCAAGGAACCAAAGCTAAAAAATCAAGATTGCAGAAAGAAGATTTTTTACAGGTTAGCTGGCTCAGTCCAAAACTGGATCAGCTAAGTCTCAGAGCACAAGCAAAATAGAGAGCTGCACGTTTGGAACTACTGGCATGGCACAGGACTAGGCCGGTTCAATTTTAGACTGAGCCGACCCAATGGAACATAGCCGGCTCAGAGCTGAGATTGAGCCAGCTCGGTGCACAGGCAGAGTAACGCGAGGGTCTATTTTGGTCTAGGATCTAGGTTGATCCTAGGGGTCTTAAGGCCTGGTTTGAGAGATCTTAAGGTGGCTAATTCATGTATGGATCAGGTCTAGATCCAGAGGATGAGAGCATGGAAGACATGGGTGTACATGGGCTCGGTAAGTGCTTTCATGTATTGCGTTAGCCGGGGAGTTTTTTGGTCGGGCCGAATGGCTATGCATAAATACATAGATTGTATTAGGATTTTCAGGATTGAAATCAATACAGACCTTTTCTTCCTCAACTCTCTTCTTCTCTTCTCTCTAGAATTGCCACCCTAGGGTTCTTGAAGAAGCCCTAAAGAAGGGGGCATCTCCCTCAAGCCCAAGAAGGAAGGTGCCCCATCACAGATCCAGGTGGACGATCGGTGGTTTGCTATCCATAGAGAACATCACAAGTTTCTTCAGGTCCATGCTAAAGATCAGGATCTTCCATAATATGATATTGGTGCTTGTGATGTCAAGGATGATTGGCGTTCGAGTGATACCATGGGTCTACAATTTGGTAATAGAGCTAGGTGATGCCTGGGATGTTGTGAACGACAATAATGCCATGATGTGTAGGACACGCATCGATCAGAGAACGACTGAAGGAAATCTGCAATCATAACTACTCTGGGGCTCCAGGGGTTACTTAAACCAGCCCTCCTCCTCCAAGTCCCTACTTCTGAAATATTTCTTTCCTCCCTCTGGTTTCCCTCTTCATCCTGAGCGAGAGCCCAAGCTGCTTCCTTTGGTTTTCGACGTGCCTTACCTTCGATCCTTGCTCCATTCGCCATGTCCTTGTTCTTCTCAACCAATTTAGGTTAGCTTTTCGATACTTTTTGGATTATCTTTGCATTCTTACTTTCTCATTCTTTCTATTCTTGTCAAAGCTTCAATATCTCGTTTTCTTTTTGTTTGATTTTTTGGATAATTTTTGGATTTTATCTTGATCCAAATGTCTAGTGAGGGATCTTGGTCGACTTGTTCTGGGAGCCCGACCCCTTTAAGCTTGACGAACCTGCCTCCTGAGGAGGCCGAACCCTTAGGATTAGCCCATCCTTTTGTGCCTGCGATCATTTTTTGTAGACTTCGGCCTGACGATCTTTCCTTAGCTAGAATTTGATTTGGAATTCCTCCTGAGTACGAGCTTGAACTCCCTGGACCTGACGACGGAGCTTGTTAACCCCCTTCCAATTGAATCTGTCCATACGTTGAAACCTTTCAAGCCGGGCTTAGATTATCTTTACCTTTTTTCATACCTAACTTATTTAAGTTTCTCAATATTTTTCTTATTACCATGGCGTCGAACTCCTTTAGATTTATCATAGGATTCCTCTTCCTATGCACCATGGCAGGCATCCGACCTACCATTTTCCTATTCCATAATTTTTTTACCTTTAAACATCACCCCACCGCTAAGAATTAGTGGTATGTATCTCCTCAGTTCAGGAGGAAGGGACTGCTTAAAGGGGCCACTTCCTTCACGGCTGGAAGGAGAAGTTCTTCTTCATTTTCCATCCCACCCTACAACTAGGGCTACCTCCATGGGGCGAGGTAAGAAAATCGGTTCGCCGAGCTCCTAGGCTAGAAAATGATGATCGAAGCTCGGCCGATAAGCTGAAGTCCTTTGACATTCCACCAATCCCTAGACTCCTGGATGAGCAAATCTTACTCAATTTCGACCTCGGTTCTCTTAACCCAATAGGTAGTTTGTGATATTCAGTCAGCTAGATGGTATTTATTTTTCTAATCTTCTAACTTTGTCTTTGCAAAAATGACCCCCGAGGAGTTGAACCGTTTGACGAAGGGGGTCTAGACCCTCAAAAGGAAGGGAGGTTCTTCTGGTGAACTATAGAAGAAGGCCCGGATTGGAGAGTCAAGTCGGGCAGTGTTAGTTTGGTCCGAACCGACCCTTGAACCCATCACTACCGTGCCGAGCCCAGCCCCATCTGATGAGGCCATCCCTCTTAAACCTGTTCGGCAAGAGGGAGTTATGGAGAAGAAGAAGAAGAGGGCATCAGCAAGAAGGTCAAGCGGAAGGATAAGAGCTCCGAAGGAGGGGACCTTGGCCAAGAACAGGGTTCCTGGATGATGAAGAGGTCATCCAGGAACTAATGGAGGGGAGTGTCCTTCCCCACATCGTCGAAAGGATGCGCCAGCAGGACGACATCGAGAAGTTCAATGAATCATTTGCTGCTTTTCTTGAGGTAAGTGGTTCCTTCTGGCTTTGACTTCATGCCCATTAAGCTTTGGAACTAGGATCTTTTATGATTCTGATTTATTGTATGTTTTGCAGCTAGGACACTACCTTTTTGCCCACTCTAAAGCAGCAAGCCAAAATCAAACCAAAGCTTCTAGAGCCCTAGAAGAAGCCTGCACAGAAGCCAAGAAGGCCCGGGTTGAGGCCGACGTTCTGAAGGTCATCTCAAAGACTCATTCATCTGAAGCCGAATGCCTTTAGAATGAATTGAGAGAGGAGTGTAGTGAGATGGCGAAGTTGTGGGCTGAGCTAGCCCTGAAAAAGGAGGAGAAAAGGAAGGTGCAAGAGGAGGTTAGCACCGCCATGGAAAAGGTCGTGCAGAACTTCAAATCCTCCAAGGATATGGAGGACATCAAAATAGACTTTGCCTAGGAAGACTTCTTGGAAGGGTTCTAGGTCTGCATGGGGCGAGTCACCGAGAACTTTCCCAACATCGATCTAGATCTCCTCCTAAAAGAGCTAGAGGATAGAGCTGATCCTTCACGTGCCGATGCCGAGATTGCTCCTGAATTCATAGGTGCAACATCCGAACCTGCCCAAGGGCTGGAGCTGATTGAGAATGTCCCGACCTCTCTGGTGGGCGAGCCAACCGAGGTCTAAACTTTTGACATCTATGTACCCTCTTTTTTCTCTCTCTTTTTTTTATTTTTTTAAGTGTACCAAACATATTTCAAGTAATGAAAACAAATCCTTCTTTTTCTTTACACTTTGCATTGTATATGATTCAGAACGTCTCTATTGATCAGGGCCACGACCTACTTTCTCCGATCGACGTCGACCCCTTACCTCAGGGGATTTTGTTCAAGTCTTTGATAAAGGGTTTGAAGAAGGAGATCCACCAATTAAGAAGAAGATTGAAGAGAGTTGAGGCTGACCTTTAGGCCTCCCAAAAAAATGTTGCGGAGGTGACTAAGGAAGTCACTCGCCTCTGAAGTTTACACATGAAGGACACGACGAGCTTCAGTATTCAAAAAGGACATTTTGAGAAGGAGCTCGTCGAACTCCAGAAGAGCATGAGTGATAAGTCTTGGGCACTCATAGCGAAGATCAGCTCTCTAGAAGTTGATCTCAAGAAGGCAGAAGAGAAGATTCATCTCTTGAAAGGGAGTTCACCATGGTCCACCGATGAAGCTCAACATAACTAGAACTGGTCGAAGAAGTTCTTCCAGCTTCAGAAGCAATTGCAGGATGCTAAAGATCAACACAATAATTACCGGATGACCTGGACAAAAAGGATGTCCCAGATTGAAGGTGAGCTAAAGGCTGTCAGGGATGAGGCAACCTATTTTCGAAAGAAGTTTCATAGCATTCAGCAGGCTAGATCAAGCAGCGAACCTGAGGAGCTCATCTTTCTAAGGAGGACTATCGGCAAACTCTTGGAGGTTGTTGGGGTGGAGAAAACTGAAATTCAATAATTGAAGCTCCAATTGGCCTGGGAGTGTCAAGCCATCAAGGATGCTGAAGCTGAATATGAGGTTTTGAGGAAGCAGTGGTGAGAGCTCGAGAATAAATTTGAATACTCCAACAGGATGTACATCGATGGTCTATACGAGAAGAAGGAGCTAGAGGAGGAAATCTTCAAACTAAAGGAAGCTTTGGTGATGGCTGGAGTCGATAGCCCAAAGTCTGAAGAGCTTGGATCGCCTTAGGGCTTCACCTCTTTTCCTTTTTTTTGTAATCAATTTCACTGATCTTTATCTTGTCTGTAATGCATTTGCTTTTTCGCACAATCGGCCTTTGCTGATCTCTATCTTGCTTGTAGTGTGCCTATTGTAATTGATCATATTATCATTTATTTGTAACAAACTTACCTTCATAATAAAATAGTACCTTTTTCATTGTCATCCCTTGCGAATTCGATTCTGGATGCCTCATTTTTCTTTCATTTCTAATAAGACGCTTGTCGTGGACATCGGGTTAGGGGTTCGTTCTGTGGATTAGGATGGGATTTTTCTTCGACATTTGGCATGGTCATAGGGGAATGCGCTTATCAATCGTTAGTAGGGCCTTGACCTTCCACCCCTTGTATGATCGTAGAGGTTCGTCGGATCCATTGGTGGGTTCTCATCCTGGCTTAATGAGGCCTTCGATCTTGCTCATGTTAGGACGAGGTTCTCCTCCTATTTCTAATGGGCTATAGGGGTATATTAGGGGCATCGGTAAGGCCTCTTCTCTCATCTCGTCTTAGTTCAATGAGGCCTTCGACCTTGCTCACATTAGGACGAGGTTCTTCTCCTATTCCTAATAAACTGTAGGGGCATATTAGGGCCGTTGGTAGGGCCTGTCTTCTCATTTCATCTTAGTTCAGCGAGGCCTTCAATCTTGCTCACGTTAGGATGAGATTCTCCTCCTATTTCTAATACGTTGTAGGGACACATTATGGCCGTTAGTAGTGAAGAAAAAATTTTAGTTTTTCATATCAGATTCGTTCAGATCTGATTGGATCAAGAGAGATATTTCAAAAAAATTTTCTTTTGAATCTAGATCAGATTTAAGATATTTTAGATCTAATTTTATAGATCTAATAAAAATAAAAATAAATTAATATTGATTTAATTTTGAACCTTGTTGTTGGATAATCAGATTATCCTATGATGATCCAGCTGATTGCCTGAGATTCTGGATCTAGCCACGCAAGTGCCTGACCTCTACTGGTATCTACTCAAACTGAATTGGAGATCTTCTTCTTCTTTATCACTTCTCCAAATATCAAATCTAGATCTGATTTGGAGCATCTTCAAAACTTCTTTTGAAGATCGGATATCGTCTCTTGCAGCAGTGCTGCCTTCTTCCTTTCTCGTCACCTTTCTCTTGCCTGGATCGCACCAAATTAGAGCCCAAATCTCCTTGGGCGTAGAGAGGAGAGAGGGGACCTGAAGATGGCATGGAGGAGGGAAAGGGGCAGCCTTGTGGCATGGGCAGTGGTCTAAGCTTTTTAAAACTAGTTGCAGACATGGTTTATATAGACCCTACTACACCATATAGTGCCACATCATCTCGGCCAATCACATCGCTTCATGCAATCAGATCTAAATTTGATTGGTGGGATGACATCACCTGATCCAATTAGACAAGAGCCCCTCTAAATCATTCTTATATGGCACATAAGATTGGTCAAAGTCTAACCTTTGGTGCCACCTTGGTAGAAATCCCAAAGTAACTGGAGTCCCATCTGTATGGGACTCCAAGCGCCTCTATCCATGGGCGCATGCCTCCCTAGGAGTGCGCCCCTGGTCCACCTACTTTTAGTAGGTTGACTGGTCCAAAATCAATCTCCTATGGGAGCATGACATGGGCAAATGTCTAAGTGTCAAAGGTTAATGTTTGACCAAAGTCAAAAGATAAGAGTTAGCAGGTGATGGAAAATGGCAGGTGTTGTCTCAAATTTATCTTATAAATTAGGACAACCCTTTTCTGACTTGGATAAGTTCCAGCCAGATCAAGTAAAGGTTCCTGAGTGAGCATAAACATATTTGGCTCATTTGAGACAACTTAAAATGATAATTAAAGGAGAATATTAGGCTCAATCGTGTGCTAGCATGATTTTCTTGAACCTAATTGAATCTTATTCAAATCAATTGAACTGAGTTAGTCCAATTGATGATACCTAGATCTAAACCCTTATTTGTATGATCTAGTTAGATTCAGTTCGGTATGGTAATGAGATATGTTGTGATCTCTATCATTGATATCATCAAAATACCTTTCGATAGATCAGAACTTTTCTAATTCAGACAACTAGAATGATCGATCATCGAAATCATTCTACTTGCTCCCAAAATCCACCAGTGACACCTAGTAGTATATAGTGGCAATCCATCAGAACTAAAAATGAACCTTTTGGTGTAGCTACCTGTGTGATTAAGTTCTTCTATCTTGAGCCTCGATTAAATTAGGGTTAAGGTGAACTCGTCAAACCCTAATTTCTATCATATGATTTAATCATTTGATTCAAGTCCGATGTGAAAACCTTAATAGAAACTCTTTCTATTATTTCACTCTACCATGGCTATGGGCTTATGGACTTGATTCTCATGATCATCATAGGGTTGCTCCACATCTATCGAGGTAGATAGATTCTCTCTTGGTGCAATCCAATTCCTATAATGAACATGCTATAGCCAACATATACCTCAAGATTCTAAATGGCTAGAAGACCGAGTCATGGTGTAGTCAAACTATAACACCCTCAAGGTGAACTACTGATGCACCTCAGGTCAAAGAACCAGACACACTACTGTAGCTTTGAGCCAGTCATCGACAAGAAGGTAGACTTTCTTATGACTGCTCGAGGTGGTCAAGCTTAGTGCCCTCATTCTCTAACAAGTACCAGTACTCTCGCTCTGGTGTCTCTACACCATAGACTCAAAATTCATCTACTATATAGAAGCAATTGTACACCAACCTTTCGAATCAATCACCATCCTCATGATGATCCTATGGTCAGAAGCATTTTATGAGTTAATAATAAAAATTCATGTCTTGAATTTTCAACTCTTGAAAATAAGAATTATCATTACCATTAACTCAAGGAATGTATCACAAACACTAAATACACATTATGATAGAAAATAATCTATTTTATTATTTATAGTCAAAATTATAATTTTGCCCTTAGAAGTGTATAACAAGTATCAGCCAATTCTGACTTCTAGGGTACACATATCTAACAAACTTTCACTTGATCTAAAGCTAATTAGCTACAAATCTAAGTCCCATCTTCTCAAGGTGGGCTTCGATCTTCTGTTGGCCCAACGACTTTGTAAGTGGATCCATCGCATTGTCTGCACAGTCGACTCTCTTGATCTTGACATAATCCTTCTCGAGGTAATAGCAGATGAGGTAGTATCGCCACTCGATGTGCTTGGATTTCTAGTGAGACCTCAGCTCCTTAGCAAGGGCTATGGCACCATTGTTGTTGTAGTATAGAGCAATGGCATCTGATGGCATCACTTCAATCTCTATGGCAAACTTCTTGTATCAGAATGCCTCCTTCGTAGCTTCTAACACAGCGATGTATTCTGCTTCCATGGTGGAATCTGCTATCACTATCTGCTTGAAACTCTTCCAACTGACAACGCCACCATTATACACAAATAGACTTTTAGATGGCAACTTTCGATCATCTACATCGGATATAAAATCTGAATCTGTATACCCATGAACTTGGAGTTCTCCATTACCAAAAATCAACAACATATCCTTAGTTCTTCTCAAGTACTTAAGGATACATTTTATAGAAGTCCAGTGTTCTTCATCTGGATTCGATTGATATCTGCTCGTGATACTCACAGCATGGGCTATATCAGGTCGTGTACATAACATGGCATACATGAAGCTCCCTATTGCTGAAGTATAAGGGATCTTGCTCATGCATTCTATTTTCTCAGGTGTGCTAGGGCACATCTTCTTAGAAAGATGAGTGCCATATCTGAAAGGTACCAAATCCCTCTTAGAGTTTTTCATGCTAAACCTCTTTAGCACTTCCTCTATGTACATCTTCTGTGAAAGTCCTAGCATCCTATTCAATCTATCTCTATAGATCTTAATTTTTAGAATATAGGATGCTTCTCCTAGGTCTTTCATGGAGAATTCTTTGGATAACCACATTTTAACTATGGTCAACATGGAAATATCATTCCCAATAAGGAGGATATCATTCACATACAGTACGAGGAAGACAATAGCACTCCCACTGACCTTTTTAAAGGTACATGATTCCTCCTCATTTTTTATGAAACCAAATAATTTGATCACATCATTAAAAGGAGTATTCCAGCTCCGAGATGCTTGCTTAAGTCCATATATGGACCTTTGCAGCTTGCATACCTTGTGATCAGTATCACTGGATGTGAAACCTAGTGGCTGTTTCATATAGATATCTTCCTCAAGATATCCATTTAAGAATGCCATTTTCATGTCCATTTATCATATTTTATAGTCAAAATAGACTACAATAGCAAGCAATGTGCAGATGGATTTAAGCATAGCTATTAGCGAAAAGGTATCCTGATAGTCAATGCCTTCGCATTGACTATAACCTTTTGCCACTAATCTGACTTTGAATGTCTCTACATTCCCATCTACACCAATCTTTCTCTTGTAGATCCATTTACACCCAATTGATACCATACCTTCTGGTGGATCTACCAAGATCTAGACTTGGTTTGAGTGCATGGAGTCAATTTCTGACTTCATTGCCTCTAACCATTTCTCAGAGTCAATATCTGATATCACCTCATTATAGATTTTGGGATCATCACCATGAACCTCGTTACCTATGAGGAATATTTTTTCTGAAATAGCACCTAAGTACCTCTCAGAAGGATGGAAAATCCTTTCCAATCTATGAGGCAGAGGAGGTAGTGATTGTATTGGCTCAATCTAATTTGGTTCTATTTGGTCCTTAGCTCATTGCTCTTGTGAGGCTTTCTCCTTGAGCTTGATCTGCTTTCCAATGCCACTATCTTGAATAAACTGCTTTTCAAGAAAGATGGCATATCGACTCACAATCACATTATGATCTTCTTGAATCTAGAAATAATATCCTAATAACTCTTTAGGATATCCTAAAAATTAAGCTCTAAAGGACCTAAAGTCTAACTTGTCTGCTTGTTGTCTTTTGACATGAGCCGGACAACCCCAAATTCTAAGATGACTCAGACTTGGTTTCTTATCATGCCATATCTCATATGGTGTGGTAGGAACAGTTTTAGAAGGAACCCTATTCCGTAAGTATATTATAGTTAACAAATTATATCTCCAAAGAAAATCAGGATGGTCTGTGAAGCTCATCATAGATTGGACCATATGTAATAGGGTCTGGTTCCTCCATTCTAAAATTCCAATGAGTTGAGGTGTTCTAAGTGGAGTCCATTGAGAGACTATGCCATTTTTCTTGAGATAGTACAAAAATTCTTGACTAAGGTATTCACCTCCTCGATCTGATTAAAGAACCTTAATGGATTTTTTAGTTTGCTTTTCTACTTCATGTCTGAATTCTTTGAACTTTTCAAAAGCTTCAAACTTGTATCTCATAAGATACACATACCCATACCTAGATAAATCATCGGTAAAGGTTATGATGTAGACAAAGTTGCCTCTAGTCGGCACATCAAATGGGCCACACACATTAGTATGTACTAGGATAAGAAGATCCGTGGCCCTTTGCCCATGTCTTACAAAAGGGAGCTTAGTCATTTTGCCATGAAGACAAGATTCACAAATTGGATAAAACTCAAAAGTCAACGGACTCAATAGCCCGATTTTTTTTAATTTGTTAATCCTATCTTCTGCTATATGACCTAGTCTTAGGTGCCATAGATACCTATCATTTGGACTATCCCTAGGTCATTTCATGGCATTCACATTTTGCTCGATATTAAAAATAGATACATCAACATGTAACTGGTAAAGACCATTTATAAGAAAACCACTTGCAATTTTATTTCTTTCATAAAGAATGTTATAATGGTCCTTAAGAAAACTAATTACATAGTCTTCTAGTGCTAGGCATGAAACAGAAATCAAATTCCTGCTTGTTGTAGGTACATAATAACAATCTTTTAATACTAAGTCTAAACTAGATGGTAGTCGAAGATGATATATTTTCATAGCCACAGTAGCAACTCTTGCTCCATTTTTGATGCATAGGATCATCTTACCATCCCTCAGCCTCCTGCTATCCTCAAGATCTTGCATGAAAGTGCACAAATGAGCACTAGAACTAGAGTCAAGTACCCAACTAGATGCAAAAAAAATCGTAAGGTTAGACTCAATAACGAGTATACCTCCAGAAGGACCTACCTCCTTCTTATTCTTCAGGATGACCAGGTAAGTAGGGAAGTTCCACTTTCAGTGGCCGTCAGTGTTGCAATGGAAATACTTTCCTTTTTCAGTGGCCTTCTTCTTCAGCTCTGCCTTCTTCTTCTTTTCTTCTTTCATCTTCTACTTTTTCACAGGCTTTTTCTTCTTTCCAAAAGACTTTCTCTTAGAAGAAGTCCATTCCATAGCAAGCATTGAGCCTTTAGAACCTTTCATAGAAAGCTCAACAGTAACCAGCATGTTCATAAGCTCGGCCAGGGAATTTTGAAGTTTATGCATATGTAGTTCATGATGAACTGCCCATACACATCAATCAAAGATTGCATAATTATATCATTCTGTAGATCTAGGTCCAACTTCACTCCGAGATTTTCAAGCTCTTCCAAATTTTTGATCATCATCAGACAATAATCTTGGACTGACTGTCCATCACGCATTTTAGTCTTGACTAGTCATTTAGTGACTTGATACTTGGCTGCGCGACTCTGTTCACCAAACATCTCTTGTAGGTGAACCAACATTTGGAAGGCAGTCTTGATATCTTCATGTTGGCGCTGAAGCTCATCAGACATCGAGCCCAACATGTAGTATCTGATCTTGTTATCTTCATCCATCCACTTGTCAAGAGATGCTCTCTATTCAGCGTATGGATGAGCTGGTAAGGTGGGAGGATCCTGATCTAATGCATGAGTTAACTTCTCAAAACCGAAAATGATTTTGAAGTTTTAGAGTCGATCCTTGTAATTGGGTCTGATCAGTCTATGGGTGTCCAGGATACGTGCTAGTGGATTGGATGCAAACATTTTCCTATAGAGAGTCAAAGTTTTTAGTTAGATATTATAATTAAAACTTGATCAATTTATTTAAGAGTTTTATTTTTAAATAAATTAGCTTCCACTATTTTCTTAGATCCCTACACTTTCTCTGTAGAGATGTAAAAATCTCCATGATTAATGATTTCTAGTAGGTGGGGCGATCCCACCAACTGACTCATCACCTTACCTAAAAGTTATTGATGATGGGTTAGCCAATGAGTGAACAACTCTTGTTCAATGATTCTTCAATCATGATGCACCCAAATTGGGTCTCTAATTCATAAATCTCACCATGCCCAGAATATTAATCCACTCCTTAGTTAAGTCAGACCCATCATTTGCATAGATTGGATTCCTAATTGAGTCTCTTACCATATCCAAAATATTGAGCCCAATCCATCCTCCAACCCGTAGCATCTAATGTCTAATAGACATGGTTACATCTTTTCAGTATAACTAAACCACTGTAACTAGCCGAGAATAATCAATCTCGGGAAGGGTCCGCACATCTACAATGGTGGAAGACCTTAGACTTAATCTTTTCTTAGAAAGATTTGATTTAGGTCTCATTAAACTAGACTTGACATAGTCATAACCATTATGACTAGCCTAGTGGCATGGGTTAGCTCAGATTATTGGCCACCTCAGATCAGGACTGAGCCAACAAATATGGTCAGGTAAGTGAGATTGGTAGAAGGGATATGCCATTAACTTGACAAGAACGTATTCGAGTCGAGTGGCTCCTAATTAAAAATCAGTCAATCGTATCTACCAAACTTACCTTAGACACCAAATTATTGAGCCAGAACCAATCGAATTAGTCTACAATCCAGACTCTAACCATTGAGCCTAATTAGGTCTTAACTTGATCGATCACTTATGTGATTCGATCTTGACCCAAACTTAATCCTATTAGGATGGTCAATTTAAGCACTCTTGATCCCATCTAACCAAATCTTGATTTGGTTTGATCAACCACTTAGACCTAATTGAGCTACCCAAGCTCGAACCTAATTTTATGAATATGTCTTAGATCTTAAATTCTCAATTTTAGACCTAACATATTTCATAATCTTAATTCTTAATTAAGTTTAGGGTTCATAAATAAAATATGTAAATAAAATCTTAGGATTTCAAGATCTAGGATTTTACAGAAAATAAGTTCTTGATTTTTGATTAAGGACGAATGCGTAGCACCCCTACACATCATAAGAACATCCCATCGAATAGAAGGATAGGACATTTAAATTCTACTTTGTTCTTATGACCGGACGACTAAAGGGAATGCCTTAATCAGAAATATAAAAACTATAAAACTAGTTAGATCTACATCATATATCTCATATATAAAAATTGATCTAACTATAAACATATTTTGCATACATCTCATGTATCATATCATGCATATTTTTAGATCTAAATTAGCTCATAATTTATCTAAAAAATTAAATTTAAATTGATCTCATCAAAATAAATTTTATTCTAGATAATTATGTAGAACTATTCTACAACTAGTCTAAACATGCATTCATCATATCTCATATGAATCAAAAATTAAATAATTTTATTTTTTATTTTTTTTAATCTTATTATAATATTTATAATATTAAAAAATAGTAAATAAATTTATCTAAAATTATAATTTAATTAAATTAAATTATGATCATGCAAGACTATACATAGAATAATTTTATTCTACAACTAGTCATGCATCTTGTAGAACTTAGATCTAAATTATTTAATTTTAATTTTTTTAATTTTAGATCTAATCACATCTCATGTGACATCTAAAATCATCTAATTATTAGATCAAAAATAAATTTAAATTAGATCTAAATAATTTATGAGAATCTGGCTCTGATACGAGTTGAAGGAAAAATTTTAGTTTCCTGGATCAGATTCGTTCAGATCTGATTGAATCAAAAGAGATATTTTAAAAAAAAATTTCTTTTGAATCTAGATTAGATCTAAGATATTTTAGATCTAATTTTATAGATCTAATAAAAATAAAAATAAATTAAAATAGATTTAATTTTGTACCTTGCTGTTGGATAATCAGATTATCCTGTGATGATCCTGCTGATTATCTGAGGTTCTGGATCTAGCCATGCAAGTGCCTGACCTCTACCGATATCCACTCAGATTGGATCTGAAGATCTTCTCCTACTTAATAACTTCTCTAAATATCAGATCTAGATCTAATTTGGAGGATCTTCAAAACTTCTTTTGAAGATCGGGTATCCTCTCTTGCAGCAGTGTTGCCTTCTTTCTTTCTCGTCACCTTTCTCTTGCTTGGATCGCACCAAACTAGAGCCCAAATCCCCTTGGGCGTAGAGAGGAGAGAGGGGACCTGAAGGTGGCATGGAGGAGGGAGAGGGGTGGCCTTGTGGCATGGGCAATGGTCTATGCTTTTTAAAACTAGGCGCAGATAGGGTTTATATAGATCCTACTACGCCATGCAGTGCCACATTATCCTAGCCAATCACGTCGCTTCATACAATCAGATCTAAATCTGATTAGTGGGATGACATCACCTGATTCAATTAGATAAGAGCCTCTCTAAATCATCCTTAGATGGCACCTAAGATCCGTCAAAGTCTAATCTTTGGCGCCACCTAGGTAGAAACCCCAAAGTAACTGGAGTCCCATCCTAACTGCCTCTATCCATGGGGGCACGCCTCCGTAGGTGTGCACCCTTGGTCCACCTACTTTTAGCAGGTTGACTGGTCCAAAATCAATCTTCTATGGGTGCATGACACATGGGCAAATGTCTAAGTATTAAAGGTCAACGTTTGACCAAAGTCAAAAAATAAGAATTAGCAGATAACGAAAAATGGTAGGTATTGTCACCAATTTATCTCATAAATTAAGACAATCCTTTTTTGAATTGGATAAATTTTAGTCAGATCAAGTAAAGATACCTCAGTGAGCACAAACACATTTGGCTCATTAGAGATAACTTAAAATGATAATTGAAGGAAAACATTAGGCTCAATCGTGTGCTAGCACGATTTCCTTAAACCTAATTGAATCTTATTCAAATCAATTGAACTAAGTTAGTCCAATTGATGATATCCAAATCCAAATCCTTATTTGTGTGATCCAGTTAGATTTAGTTCTGTATGGTAATGGGATATGTCATGATCTCTATCATCGATATCATCAAAGCATCTTTTGATGGATTAGAACTTTTTTGATTCAGACAACTAGAATGATCAATCATCCAAATCATTCTAATTGCTCCTAAAATCCACCAGTGATGTCTAGTAATATATGGTGGCAATCCATCAGAACTAAAAATGAACCTCTCGGTGTAGCTACCTAGGTGATTAAGTTCTTCTATCTTGAGCTTCGATCAGATTAGGGTTAAGGTGAACTCATCAAACCCTAATTTCTATCATATGATTTAATCATTTGATTCGAGTCCGATGTGAAAATCTTAATAGAAACTCTTTCTATTATTTCACTCTGCCATGGCCATGGGCTTATGAACTTGATTTTCATGATCATCATAGGACTGGTCCTCATCTACCAAGGTAGATAGATTCCCTCTTGGTACAATACAATTCCTATAATGAACATGCCATAGCCAACATACACCTCAGGATTTTGAATGGCTAGGAGCCCGAGTCATGGTGTAGTCAAACTATAATACCATCAAGGTGAACTGCCGATGCACCTCAGATCAAAAAATCAAACACACCACTACAGCTTCGAGCTAGTCATCGACGAGAAGGTAGACTTCCTTATGACTGCTCAAGGTGGTCACGCTCAGTGCCCTTATTCTCTAACGAGTACCTATACTCTCACTCCAATATCTCTACACCGTAGACTTAAGATCCATCTACTATAAAGAAGAGATTGTATACCAATCTTTCGGATCAATCACCATCCTCATGATGATCCTACGGTCGGAAGCATTTTATGAGTTAATAATAAAAATTCATGTCTTGAATTTTCAACTCTTGAAAATAAAAATTATCATTATCATTAACTCAAGGAATATATCACAGACACTAAATACACATTATGATAGAAAATAACTCATTTTATTATTTATAGTCAAAATTATAATTTTGCCCTTAGAAGAAGTGTCAGGCAATTCTGGCTTCTAGAGCACACATATCTAACAGGTAGGGCCTCTCTCGTCCTCTCATCTTAGTTCAACGAGGCCTCCGACCTTGCTCATGTTAGGATGAGGTTCTTCTCCTATTCCTAATGGGTTGTAGGAGCACATTAGGGCTGTTGGTAGGGCCTCTCTCCTCATCTTGTCTTAGTTCAATGAGGCCTTCGACCTTGCTCACGATAGGATGAGGTTCTCCTTCTATTCCTAACGAGCCACTTTTGGTTGTTTCGGAGTTGTCATACATAATCTTTGTGCTAAGAAATAATGATGTTAAAATACAAAGAACTTTATTAAAGGAAAGTCACTGGTAGTACATTCTTAAGTTTTTTGAATTCTAAGGCTATGGGAGTGTCGCCCCTCCAAGCTCCTTGAAGTGATAAGTTTTGGGCCAGATGACCTCCTCCACTCTATACGGATCTTTCCAATTCAGGATGAGCTTTCCTTGCTCCTATGGCATCAAAATGGATGCTCGTCGGAGCACCAAGTCCTCCACTCTGAATGCTTTGCTTTTTACTCTAGAGTTATAGTATCTGGCTACCCTTCATCTTTAGCCTACCATCCGAACTTGGGCATCTTCTTTCTTTTCTTCCACTAGATCAAGATTGACTCTGAGGTCCTATGAGTTACGATACTCATTGAAGGCTACAACCCATGCTGATGGAAGTTTAAGCTCGATCGGGATGACTGCCTCCATCCTAAAGGCTAGGGCAAACGGTGTTTCTCTAGTTGGTAGCCTATGAGTAATTTGGTACGCCCAAAGAACATGGTAGAGTTTGTCCGCCCAAGTCTTCCTTGCTCTTTCAAGCCTTGTCTTGATGCTCTATAGTAAAATTCTATTGTTCACCTCTGCTTCACCATTTGCTTGCAGATGGGCCACTGACGTGAAGTAATGGAAGATGTTTAGATCTTCATAGAACTCAGGGAATGTCATTCCAGCAAACTATTGCCCATTATCTATTATGAGAGTTTGGGGCAGACCAAATCGATGGACGATTGGCTTCCAAACGAAGTCCGTATCTTGGCCTCAGTAATTTTTGCTAGTAGTTTGACTTTGACCTATTTGGTAGAGTAGTCAATCGCAACCAGGAGGAACTTCTGTTGTTCGGATGCCGTTAAGAAAGGGCCAAATACATCCATTTTTCACTACACAAATGACCAAGGTGCGCCTAATGGAGTAAGCTCAGAGGTCAACCATCTTTGTATGTTTGTATTTCTCTGACAGCGGTCATATTTCTTGACATACTCTATGAAGTCATAGTACAAGATCGGCCAATAGTATCCTTGTCAAAGTAGTCTTTGTGATAGGAATCTGGCTCCAATATGACTTTCATAAATTTTCTCATGTACTTTCCACAATGCGAAGTCGGCCTCTGAAGGTCGGAGATATCTCAAAAGTGATAGCGAATACGACCTTTTATACAACTTATCCTCATACAAAATGTATCGGAAGGTTCAATTCTTGAGTTTTTGAGTTTCTTTTGAATCATAAAGAAGAACTCCCTCTTTGAGGTAGGCAACTAATGGGTCAACCTAGCTTGGCTCGTGCTCCATCTGCATAATAAGCTGTGATTTCTCTAAGCTTGGGCATTTTAGAGTTTCAAAAAATACTTCTTTGAATAGTTCGGCTGGGGCTAAAGTGGCCAATTTAGAGAGAATGTCGGCTCTTATATTTTCTACCCTCGAAATCTGTTGAATGCCAAAACTGTCGAAGGCTGGAGTCAAATCTTTTACTTTCTCAAGATGTTTCATCATACTTTTCTTTCATGCTTCATAGTTATTACTAACTTGACCAACCATAAATTAGGAATCACTATAGACTTGAAGTCAATCTACTTTTAACTCTTTTGCTATTTTTAATCCTACAATTAGAGCTTCATATTCGAACCTGTTATTAGTTGCAAAAAATTTGAGGCATAGCACATATACGATGATGACTCCATCAGGATTGACTAAGACCAACCCCATGTCTGCCCCAATAGTGTTGGACAAACCATCCACGTACAGGATCCAAAAACCTTCGAGAAGGTCAGTACTCTCATTGAAGAGGCTCGACTGCAACCACGGGATGCTGATCTCATTCTGTTCAAGCTTGACTTCATCTGAAATGGTACATTCTACTATAAAATCTGCCAATATCTGAGCTTTGATTGATGGCTAGAGTCGATAATTGATGTTAAACTCTATAAGCTCGATTATCCATTTTGTGATTCTTTCGAAAGCATTCATTCGATGAAGGACTATTTTTATTGGTTGATCCATGAGGACCGTTATGGTGTGCCTCTGAAAGTAAGGTCGGAGTCTTCGGTAGCAATTAGAAGAGAGTAAGTCAATTTTTCTAACTTAGAGTACCTGATCTCTGCATCCCTTATGATCCAACTTGCGTAGTAAATTGGTCACTGCATCTTCACTTCCTCCTTGACCAGGACTGCTGCCAAGGCCATCAGGATGACTGCTAGGTATAAGAATAATTTTTCTTCAGGTTCAGGCTTTGCCAATAGTGAGGCTGAGCCAAGGTAGTTTTTGAGCTCCTCAAATGCCCATTGGCACTCTATCATCCAGTAGAAGTTCTTTGGTAGCTTGAGGACTTGGAAGAAGGGCATGCATCACTGGGCCACTCTCAAGATGAAGTAATTTAGAGATGCCACCTTTCTAGTTAGACACTAAACTTTTTTGATTATTTTTGGAGCAGTCATCTTCTGAATAGCTTGAATTTTTACTAGATTTTCTTCAATCTCGTGCCTTGACACCATAAATCTTAGAAACTTCTCTGAGGTCACACCAAAGGCGTACTTAGTTGGGTTCAGCTTCACCTTATACTTCTTGAGTGCACTGAAGATCTCTTCGAGGTTGGTGATATGGTTTATTGAAGCTCGGCTTTTGACAAGCATGTCATCCACATACACCTTCATGTTGCGATCGATCTGCTCCTTGAAGATCTTGTTGACTAGGCACTAGTACGTTGACCCTATATATTTTAGTCCAAAAGGCATAATTCTGTAATAGTAAAGACCACGGTCAGTAATAAAAGTAGTTTTCTCCTCGAACTTCGACGCCATCCATATTTGGTTATAGCCGAAAAAAGCATCCATGAAGGTGAGGAGCTCGTAGCCCGAGGTTGCATCATCCAGTTGATCAATCCTAGATAGAGGGTAGCTATCTTTTGAGCAGACTTTGTTCAGCTTTTTTAGGTCTATACACATCCTTCACTTATCATTTGTCTTTTTGATAAGAACCACGTTTGAGATCCAGCTCGGATAGTTGACTTTTCAAATAAATCCAGCTTTGAGGAGCTTGCCTACTTCTTCTGTAATTGCTTTTTGCCTCTCTAGGGTATGGTTACGCATATTCTCTTTTACTGGCCGATACTTAGGATCAACAATCAGTCAATGTTCCATGACTTCAGCATCAATTCCTGGTATATCTGCAGGAATCCAGGTGAAGACGTCCGTGTTAGATATGAGTGCCCTAGAAGTCAGAATTGGCTGACACTTGTAATACACTTCTAAGGGCAAAATTATAATTTTGACTATAAATAATAAAGTGGGTTATTTTCTATCACATAAATGTATTTAGTGTTTGTGATACATCCCTTGAGTTAGTGCTAATGATAATTCATATTTTCAAGAGTTGAAAATTTAAGACATGAATTTTCATTTATTAACTCATAAAATGCTCCTAACTGTAGGATCATCATGAGGATGGTGATTAATCCGAAAGGTTAGTGTACAATCACTTCTTTATAGTAGATGAGTCTTGAGTCTATGGTGTGGAGACATTGGAGCGAGAGTACAGGTACTCATTAGAGAACGAGGGCACTAAGCGTGACCACCTCGAGTAGTCATAAGGAAGTCTACCTTCTCATCGATGACGGACTCGATGCTACAGTGGTGTGTCTGGTTCTTTGATCTGAGGTGCATCGACAGTTCACCTTGAGGGTGTTATAGTTTGACTACACCATGACTCAGTCTTCTAGCCATTCAGAACCCTGAGGTGTATGTTGGCTATAGCATGTTCATTATAGGAATTGGATTGCACCAAGATGGAATGTATCTACCTCGGTGCATGAGGAGCAGCCCTATGATGATCATGAGAATCAAGTCCATAAGCCCATAGCCATGGCAGAGAGTGTCAAATAATAGAAAGAGTTTTTATTAAGATTTTCACATCGGACTTGAATCAAATGATTAAATCATATGATAGAAATTAGGGTTTGACGAGTTCACCTTAACCCTAATCTGATCGGGGCTCAAGATAGAAGAACTTAATCACACAAGTAGCTGCATTGAGAGGTTCATTTTTAATTTTGATGGGTTGCCACCATATGCTACTAGGTGTCACTGATGGATTTTGAGAATTAAATGATTTAGATGATCATCATTCTAGCAGAAGTAATCGAAAGGAGAGACATGGAACATCTGTTAGATATATGTGCCCTAGAAGCCAGAATTGGCTGACACTTGTAATACACTTCTAGGGGCAAAATTATAATTTTGACTATAATTAATAAATGGGTTATTTTCTATCACACATGTGTATTTAGTGTCTGTGATACATCCTTTGAGTTAATGGTAATGATAATTCATATTTTCAAGAGTTGAAAATTTAAGACATGAATAATCATTATTAACTCATAAACAGCTCCCGACCATAGGATCATCACGAGGATGGTGATTGATCCGGAAGGTTGGTGTACGATCGCTTCTCTTTAGTAGATGAGTCTTGAGTCTACGGTGTGGAGACACCGGAGCGAGAGTACAGGTACTCGTTAGAGAACGAGGGCACTGAGCGTGACCACCTCGAGTAGTCATTAGGGAAGTCTACCTTCTCGTCAATGACTGACTCGATGCTGCAGTAGTGTGTCTGTTCTTTGACCTGAGATGCATCGGCAGTTCACCTTGAGGGTGTTATAGTTTGACTACACCATTACTCGGTCTCCTAGCCATATGGAACCCTGAGGTGTATGTTGGCTATAGCATGTTCATTGTAGGAACTGGATTGCATCAAGATGGGAATCTATCTACCTCGGTGGTAGAGGAGCAGCCCTATGATGATCATGAGAATCAAGTCCAGAAGCCCATGGCCATGGCAGAGTGAAATAATAGAAAGAGTTTCTATTTAGATTTTCACATTGGACTCGAATCGAATGATTACATCATATGACAGAGACTAGGGTTTGACGAGTTCACCTTAACCCTAATCTGATCGGGGCTCAAGATAGAAGAACTTAATCACACAGGTAGCTGCACCAAGAGGTTCGCATTCAGCTCTGATGGGTTGCCACCATATACTGCTAGGTGTCACTGGTGGATTTTGGGAGCAATTAGAATGATTTAGATGATCGATCATTCTAGCTGTTCGAATCAGAAGAGTTCTGATCCATCGAAAGGAGTTTCGATGATGTCGATGATAGAGATCATGACATATCCCATTACCATACAGAACTGAACCTAACTGGGTCACACAAACAAGGGTTTGAATCTGGTGATCATCAATTGAACTGATCTAGTTCAATTGATCTGAATGAGATTCAATTAGGTTCAAGGAAATCGTGCTAGCACTCGATTGAACCTAACGTTCTTCTTTTACTATCATAAATAAGTTGTCCTGACTGAGCCAAAGGAGTTTGTGCTCAATCAGAGGCCTTCATATGGTCTGACTGGAGGTTGTCCAAGTCAGAATAGGTTGTCTTATTTTGTAAGACATTACCTGCCATTTTTGGTCACCTGCCATTTCTTGTTCTTTGACTTTGGTCAAAAGTCTACCTTTGACTGGTCAAACGTTGACCATTGACACCTTTGACTTTTGACCACATGTCATGCACCTATTGGAGAGCTGGTGGGGGCCTGTCCCCCTGCCAGAACCTGGCAAGGAGAAGGGCGCACGCCAAGGGTGGCGTGAGCCCAAGTAGGAGGCGCCTAGGAGTCCTTGTTGGACAAGGACTCCACCTCCCTTTTGGATTCCAATCAGAGTTCTACTAAGAATCCAGTTTGACTGGTCTTAGGCGCCCTCTAAGGAGGAATCCAGGGGTCTCTATTCCAACCAATCAGATTTAGATCTGATTTCACAAAGGGTTGTGATTGGTTGAGAGGAAGAGGAGTTGGATCACAAGAGGTCTATAAATAAGACCCTGCGCCCAACCCTAATGCTAATGCAATTCAATTGAGAAACCCCACGCCCCAAGGCTGCCTCTCCCCTCCTTCTCCATGCCATAGTCTCTTCTCCCCTTGCTCTCCACGTCCAAAAGGTGTTTTGGACTTTAGGTTGGTGCGATTCAGATCAAGGAAAGGCGATCAAAAGCAAGAAGGCTGCGCTGCTGCAAAAGGACGACTGCAGATCTTCAAAAGAGTTTTGAAGATCCTCCAGATCAGATCCAGATCTGATTTTTGGAGGTGTGATAGAGAAGAAGAGGATCTCCAGATCCAACCCGAGTGGATACCGGTAGAGGCCAGGCGCTTGCGTGGCTAAGATCCAGAACCTTCCGCTGCAATCAGGATCATCTACAGGGTAATAGGATTACCCAAATCAGGTAAATTAAATTTGATTTAATTTATCTTATTTTATTTTATTTATTAAAATAATAAGAATCAGATCTGAAATATATCAAGATCTGATTGAGATCAAGAGAAAAATTTTTGAAATATATCTCTTGATCTGAATCAGATCTGGAACGAACCTGGACCGGGAAATCAGGATTTCCCTTCAACTGGTATCAGAGCCATGGTTCTAAAATTATTTAGATCTGATTTTAATTTTATTTTAATTAGAAAATAAAGTGATTTCAGATGTCACATGAGATGTGATCAGATCTGAAATCAGAAAAAATTAAAATTAAATGATTTGGATCTAAGAACATGAAGATATGCATGACTAGTTCTAGAATAGAATAGTTCTATAGAATAGTTTTGCATGTCTTTGATTTAATCTGATTAAATCATATTTTAGATCTTCTTATTTACTATTTTTTGATATTATAAGTGTTATAATAACATCTGATAAAATAGCAAATAAAAATTATTTAATTTTAAATATCATATGAGATATGATTGATGCATGTCTAGACTAGTTGTAGAATAGTTCTACATAATTGTCTAGATTAGAATTTATTTTGATTAGATCAATTTAAATCTAATTTTTTAGATTATTATGAGATAATTTAGATCTGAAAATATGCATGATTATGATACATGAGATGTATGCAAAATATGCCATGATTAGATCTAAATTTGTATATGAGATATATGATATAGATCTGATAACTGTTTTGTAGTATTGACATGTTCCTGATTAAGGCGTTCCTCTTGGCCGTCCGGTCATAAGAACGAAGAAGGGTTTAAAGGCCCTCTCTTCCCATTCGATGGGGTGTTCTTATGATGTGTAGGGGTGCTGCGTGTTCGTCCTTAATCAGAAACCCAAAACTTACTTTCTGCAAAACCCTAGATCCTGAAACCCTAGGATTTATTGTGCATATTTTGTTTATGAACCCTAACTTAATTAAGAATTAAGTTTATGGAATATTAATTAGGTCTAAAATTGAGAATTTCAGATCTAAGACATATTCATAATACTGGGTTCGGGCTTGGGTAGCTCAATTAGGTCTAAGCGGTTGATCAAACCGAATCAAGAGTTGGTTAGATGGGATCAACAATGCTTAAATTGACCAGCCTAATAGGATTAAGTCTGGGTCAAGATCGAGTCACGATCAAGCAAGACCTAATTAGGCTCAGAGGTTAGAGTCTGGATTGTAGGCTAACCCAATTGGTTCTGACTCAACAATTTGGTGTCTAAGGTAAGTTTGGCACATAGACGACCGACTGGTTTTTAATTGGAAGCTACTCGACCTGAATGCGTTCTTGTACGAGTTAATGGCATATTCCTTCCACCGGTCTCACTTACCTGGCCATATCTGTTGACACAGTTCTGATCTGAGGTGGTCAATAATCCGAGCTAACCCATGCCACTAGGTTAGTCATAATTGTTATGACTAAGCCAAGTCTAGTTTAATGAGACCTGAATCAATTCTCCCTAAGAAAAGATTAAGTCTGAGGTCTTCCACCATTGTAGATGTGCGGGCCCTTCCCGGGGTTGATTGTTCTCGGCTGGATACAGTGGCTCAGTTGCACCGGGAAGACGCAACCATGTCTATTAGGCATTGGATGCTATGGGCTGGAGGATGAGTTGGGCTCAATATTCCGGATACGGTGAGAGACCCAATTAGGAACCCAGTCTATGCAAATGGTGGGTCTGACTTAACTAAGGAGTGGATCAATATTCCGGATACGGTGAGATTCATGAATTAGAGACCAAGTTTGGGTGCACCATGATTAGAGAATCATTGAACAAGAGTTGTTCACTCATTGGCTAACCCATCACCAATAACTGTTAGGTGAGGTGATGAGTCAGTTGGTGAGACCGCACCACCCACTAGAAATCATCAATCGTGGAGATTTTCGCATCTCTACAGAGGGAGTGTAGGGATCCGAGAAAATAGTGGGAGCTAATTTGTTTAAAAATAAAATCCCTAAACAAATTGGTCAAGTCAAAATTACAGTATCTAACTAGAATCTTTGACTCTCTACAGGAAAATGTCTGCGTCCAACCCACTTGGCACGTATCCTAGGACACACATAGACTGACTGGACCCAATTATAAAGATTGGCTCAGGAACTACAAAATTGTTTTGGGTTCAGAGAAGTTAACACCATGTTTTGGACCAGGACCCTCCCACCTTACCAGCTCGTCCATCCACTGAACAGAGAGCGTCTCTGGAAAAATGGATTGACGAAGATAATAAGGCCAGATACTTACATGTTGGGCTCGATGTCTGATGAGCTCCAGCGCCAACATGAAGATATCGGGACTGCTCGCCAAATGTTGGCTCACCTGCAGGAGATGTTTGGTGAACAGAGTCGCGCAGCCAAATATCAAGTCACGAAAATGACTTTTTAAGGCTAAGATGCGTGATGGGCAGTCAGTCCAAGATCACTGTCTGACAATGATCAAGGACATGGAAGAGCTTGAGAAGCTCGGTGTGAAGTTGGACTTGGACTTGCAGAACGATATTATTCTGCAATCCTTGACTGATGCATATGGGCAATTCATCATGAATTACCACATGCATAAACTTCAAAATTCCTTGGCCGAGTTGAATGAATATGCTGGTTACCGCTGAGCTTTCTATGAAAGGTTCTAAAGGCTCAGTTCTTGCTATGGAACGGACTTCTTCCAAAAGAAAGTCTTATGGAAAGAAAAAGAAGTCTGTGAAAAAGCAAAAGGTGGAAGGATCAAAGAAGAAGAAGGCAGAACCGAAGAAGAAAGGTCCGATGGCAAAGGAAAGTGTTTCCATTGCAACAGCGACGGCCATTGGAAGCGGAACTGCCCTACTTACCTGGCCACCCTGAAAGAACAAGAAGGAAGGTCCTTCTGGAGGTATGCTCGTTATTGAGTCTAACCTTACGGTTTCTTCTGCATCCAGTTGGGTGCTTGACTCTGGTTCTAGTGCTCATCTGTGCACTTCTATGCAGGGTCTTGAGGATAGCAGGAGGCTGAGGGATGGAGACATGATCCTACGCATCGGTAATGGAGCAAGAGTTGCTGCAGTAGCCGTGGGAACATACCCTCTTCGATTACCATCTGGTTTAGACTTAGTTTTAAAAGACTGTTATTATGTGCCTGCAGCTAGCAGGAATTTGATTTCTGTTTCATGCTTAGCACAAGAAGGTTATGTGATCACCTTCTTTAAGGACCATTGTAACATTCTTTATGAAAGAAATAAAATTGCAAATGGTTTCCTTATTAATGGTCTTTATCAGCTACATATTGATGTACCTGTTCTAACTATCGAGCAAAACGTGAATGCCAAACGACCTAGGGATAGTCCAAACGACAGATATCTATGGCACCTGAGATTAGGTCATATAGCAGAAGATAGGATCAACAAATTGGAGAAAAATGGGCTATTGAGTCCATTGACTTTTGAGTCATATCCAACTTGTGAATCTTGTCTTCAAGGCAAAATGACTAAACTCCCTTTTGTTGGACATGGGGAGAGGGCCACAGATCTCCTTGCCCTAGTACATACTGATGTGTGCGGCCCATTTGATGTGCCGGCTAGAGGCAATTTTGTCTACTTCATTACCTTTACCGATGATCTGTCTAGGTATGGGTATGTGTATCTTATGAGACACAAGTCTGAAGCTTTTGAAAAGTTCAAAGAATTCAGACATGAAGTAGAAAAACAAACTGGAAAACCCATTAAGGTTCTTCGATCAGATCGAGGAGGTGAATACCTTAGCCGGGAATTCCTAGACTATCTTAAGGAAAATGGCATAGTCTCTCAATGGACTCCACCAGGAACACCTCAACTCAACGGGGTTTCAGAACGGAGAAATCGGACTCTATTGGATATGGTTCGATCCATGATGAGCTTCACAGACCTCCCTGATTTTCTTTGGGGACACTTCATTGTTAACTTCAATCTATCTACTGAATAGGGTTCCCTCTAAAACCGTTCCTACCACACCGTATGAGATATGGCACGGTAAGAAACCAAGTCTGAGTCATCTCAGAATTTGGGGTTGTCCGGCTCATGTCAAAAGACAACAAGCGGACAAGTTAGAGTTTAGGTCCTTTAGAGCTCGATTCATAGGATATCCTAAAGAGTCATTAGGATACTATTTCTACATTCCAGAAGACCACAATGTGATTGTGAGTCGACATGCCATCTTTCTTGAAAAATAGTTTATTCAAGATAGCGGCATTGGAAAGCAGATTAAGCTTGATGAGAAAGTCTCACAAGCAGAACGAGCTAAGGACCAAGTGGAACCAAATCAGGTTGAGCCAATAAGAACACTACCTCCTCCACCTCGTAGATCGGAAAGAGTTTCCCGTCCCCCTGAAAGATACTTAGGTATTATTTCAGAGGACGTAGAGGAAATGTTCCTCATAGGTAATGGTGCTCATGGTGATGATCCCAAAACCTACAACGAGGCGATATCAGATATCGACTCCGAGAAATGGCTTGAGGCAATGAAGTCAGAAATTGACTCGATGCACTCAAACCAAGTCTGGACCTTGGTAGATCCACCAGAAGGTATAGTACCTATTGGGTGTAAATGGATCTTCAAGAGAAAGATTGGTGCAGATGGGAATGTGGAGACATTCAAGGCTAGACTGGTGGCAAAAGGTTATAGTCAACGCGAAGGCATTGACTATCAGGATACCTTTTCCCCGGTAGCTATGCTAAAATCCATCCGCACATTGCTTGCTGTTGCAGCCTATTTCGATTATGAAATATGGCAAATGGACGTGAAAACGGCATTCCTAAATGGATATCTTGAGGAAGATATCTATATGGAACAGCCGCTAGGTTTCACATCCAGTGATACTGATCACAAGGTTTGCAAGCTGCAAAGGTCCATATATGGACTTAAGCAAGCATCTCGGAGCTGGAACACTCGTTTCAATGATGTGATCAAAAAGTTTGGTTTCATCAAAAATGAAGAGGAACCATGTGTTTTCAAAAGGGTCAGTGGGAGCGCTGTTGTCTTCCTCGTATTGTACGTGGATGACATCCTCCTTATTGGGAATGATATTCCCATGTTGACATCAGTCAAGATGTGGTTGTCCAAGGAATTCTCCATGAAAGACCTAGGTGAAGCATCCTTTATTCTAGGAATTAAGGTCTATAGGGATAGACCGAATAGGATGCTAGGACTTTCACAGAAGATGTACATAGAGGAAGTACTAAAGAGGTTTAGTATGGAAAACTCTAAGAGGGGATTAATACCCTTCAGACATGGTATTCATCTTTCCAAGAAGATGTGCCCCAGCACACCTGAGGAAATAGAACGCATGAGCAAGATCCCTTATGCTTCTGCAATAGGGAGCCTCATGTATGCCATGCTATGTACACGACCTGATATAGCCCATGCTGTGAGTGTCACAAGCAGATATCAGTCAAATCCAGGTGAAGAACACTGGACTTCTGTGAAATGTATCCTTAAGTACTTGAGAAGAACTAAGGATATGATGTTGGTCTTTGGTAATGGAGAACTCCAAGTTCAGGATACACAGACTCGGACTTCATGTCCGATATAGATGATCGAAAGTCGACATCTGGAAGTCTGTTTGTGTGCAATGGTGGAGCTGTCAGCTGGAAGAGTTCCAAGCAAACTGTGATAGCAGATTCCACCATGGAAGCAGAATATATAGCTGCATCAGAGGCTGCAAAGGAAGCATTCTGGTACAAGAAGTTTGCTGCAGAAATTGGAGTAATGCCATCAGATGCCATTCCTCTTTACTGCGACAACAATGGCGCCATAGCCCTTGCTAAGGAGCCGAGGTCTCACCAGAAGTCCAAGCACATTGAGCGGCGATATCCATCTCATCCGCGATTACCTTGAGAAAGGTTACGTTGAGGTCAAGAGAGTCAACTCCGCAGATAATGTGGCAGACCCACTTACAAAGCCGTTGGGCCAGCAGAAGATCGAAGCCCACCTTGAGAAGATGGGACTTAGACTTGTAGCCAATTGGCTTTAGGACAAGTGGGAGATTGTTAGATATATGTGCCCTAGAAGCCAGAATTGGCTGACACTTGTAATACACTTCTAGGGGCAAAATTATAATTTTGACTATAATCAATAAAATGGGTTATTTTCTATCACATATGTGTATTTAGTGTCTGTGATACATCCTTTGAGTTAATGGTAATGATAATTCATATTTTCAAGAGTTGAAAATTTAAGACATGAATAATCATTATTAACTCATAAACATGCTCCCGACCATAGGATCATCACGAGGATGGTGATTGATCCGGAAGGTTGGTGTACGAATCGCTTCTCTTTAGTAGATGAGTCTTGAGTCTACGGTGTGGAGACACCGGAGCGAGAGTACAGGTACTCGTTAGAGAACGAGGGCACTGAGCGTGACCACCTCGAGTAGTCATTAGGGAAGTCTACCTTCTCGTCAATGACTGACTCGATGCTGCAGTAGTGTGTCTGGTTCTTTGACCTGAGATGCATCGGCAGTTCACCTTGAGGGTGTTATAGTTTGACTACACCATTACTCGGTCTCCTAGCCATATGGAACCCTGAGGTGTATGTTGGCTATAGCATGTTCATTGTAGGAACTGGATTGCATCAAGATGGAATCTATCTACCTCGGTGGTAGAGGAGCAGCCCTATGATGATCATGAGAATCAAGTCCAGAAGCCCATGGCCATGGCAGAGTGAAATAATAGAAAGAGTTTCTATTTAGATTTTCACATTGGACTCGAATCGAATGATTACATCATATGACAGAGACTAGGGTTTGACGAGTTCACCTTAACCCTAATCTGATCGGGGCTCAAGATAGAAGAACTTAATCACACAGGTAGCTGCACCAAGAGGTTCGCATTCAGCTCTGATGGGTTGCCACCATATACTGCTAGGTGTCACTGGTGGATTTTGGGAGCAATTAGAATGATTTAGATGATCGATCATTCTAGCTGTTCGAATCAGAAGAGTTCTGATCCATCGAAAGGAGTTTCGATGATGTCGATGATAGAGATCATGACATATCCCATTACCATACAGAACTGAACCTAACTGGGTCACACAAACAAGGGTTTGAATCTGGTGATCATCAATTGAACTGATCTAGTTCAATTGATCTGAATGAGATTCAATTAGGTTCAAGGAAATCGTGCTAGCACTCGATTGAACCTAACGTTCTTCTTTTACTATCATAAATAAGTTGTCCTGACTGAGCCAAAGGAGTTTGTGCTCAATCAGAGGCCTTCATATGGTCTGACTGGAGGTTGTCCAAGTCAGAAAAGGTTGTCTTATTTTGTAAGACATTACCTGCCATTTTTGGTCACCTGCCATTTCTTGTTCTTTGACTTTGGTCAAAAGTCTACCTTTGACTGGTCAAACGTTGACCATTGACACTTTGACTTTTGACCACATGTCATGCACCTATTGGAGAGCTGGTGGGGGCCTGTCCCCCTGCCAGAACCTGGCAAGGAGAAGGGCGCACGCCACCCTAGGGTGGCGTGTGCCCAAGTTGGAGGCGCCTAGGAGTCCTTGTTGGACAAGGACTCCATCTCCCTTTTTGGATTCCAATTAGAGTTCTACTAAGAATCCAACTTTGACTGGTCTTAGGCACCCTCTAAGGAGGAATCCAGGGGACTCTATTCCAACCAATCAGATTTAGATCTGATTTCACAAAGGGTTGTGATTGGTTGGGAAGAAGAGGAGTTGGATCACAAGAGTCTATAAATAAGACCCTGCGCCCAACTCAATTAATGAATTCAATTGAGAAACCCCACGCCCCAAGGCTGCCTCTCCCCTCCTTCCTCCATGCCATAGCTTCTTCTCCCCTTGCTCTCCACGTCCAAAAGGTGTTTTGGATTTGGTTGGTGCGATTCAGATCAAGAAAAGGCGATCAAAAGCAAGAAGGCTGCGCTGCTGCAAAAGGACGACTGCTGATCTTCAAAAGAGTTTTGAAGATCCTCCAGATCAGATCCAGATCTGATTTTTGGAGGTGTGATAGAGAAGAAGAGGATCTCCAGATCCAACCCGAGTGGATACCGGTAGAGGCCAGGCGCTTGCGTGGCTAGATCCAGAACCTTCCGCTGCAATCAGGATCATCAACAGGGTAATAGGATTACCCAAATCAGGTAAATTAAATTTGATTTAATTTATCTTATTTTATTTTATTTATTAAAATAATAAGAATCAGATCTGAAACATATCAAGATCTGATTGGGATCAAGAGAAAAAATTTTTGAAATATATCTCTTGATCTGATCAGATCTGGAACGAACCTGGACCGAAAAATCAGGATTTTCCTTCATTTTTCTTCATCTGCCCATGTGTCATGCACTTATTGGAGCAGCAGATAGGGGCTTGTCCCCTCTCTGAAAATTAGAAAGAAGGGGGTGCATGCTTAGGATGGCGTGCGCCCATGGATAGGGATGCCGGAGTCCCATATAGATGGGACTCCAGGTTGCTTCTTGGTTTCTACTTACGTGGCCCTTGGGTATCTACTTTGATCAGTCTTAGGCACCATCTAAGAATTAACCTATAGGTCTCTCATCTAATTGGATCAGGTGATGTGATCCCACCAATCAAATTTAGATCTAATTGCATGAAGAAACGTGATTGGCCGGGGTGATGCAGCACTGCATGGCGCAGTAGAGTCTATAAAAAGACCCTATTTGCACCCACTTTTGAAAACTCCTCTTCCAAGCCACGCCCCAATGCTGTCCCTCTCCCTTCTCTATGTCTCCATCTAGCCCTCTCCCTCCTCTCCACGCCCAAGAAAGTTGGGTCCTCCAGATTAGTGCGAGTCAGGAAAGGAAAGGTTGACAAAAAAGAAAGAAGGCAGCACTGCTACAAAGACAATGGGTGGTCTTCAGAAGGTATTTTGAAGATCCTCCAAATCTGATTTTTGAAAAAAAAAAAAAAGAGAAGGAGAAAATCTCCAGATCCAGTCTGAGTGGATATCGGTAGAGATCAGATGCTTGCGTGGCTAGATCCAGAACCTTAAAACTTCCATAGGATCATCAATGGGTAATCAGATTACCTAAGATCAAGGTAAAAATTAATTTAGAATTAATTTAGTTTTATTTTCTTAATTATCAGATCATAAATCAGATCTAAAAAGTGTTAGATCTTATCTAGATCTAAGAGGTGATTTTTGAAATATGCCTCTCGATCCAATTAGATCTGAACGAACCTGACCCCAAAAAATTAGGATTTTCCTTCAATTGGTATCAGAGCCAGGTTCTTATTAAATTAGATCTAATTTAATCTAATTAATTAGTGATTTCAGATATCACATGAGATATGATTAGATCTAAAATTAAAAAATTAAAAAAATTAAAATAAATTAATTTAGATATAATATGTATGAGATACATAACTAGACTAGGAATAGAATTATTCTATGTGTAGTCTAGTTTGATCATAATTTTTGTTTGATTAAAAATGATTTTTAGATCTATTTATTTTCTATTTTTTGATATTATAAATATTATAATCTGATCTAAAAATAAAAAATAAAATAAAATTAATTATTCATATGAGATATGATAGTTGCATGTTTAGACTAGTTGTAGAATAGTTCTGTAAATAGATCTAGCTTAAATTTTATTTGATATGATCAAATTTAAATTTAATTTTTTAGATGATTATGAGATAATTTAGATCTAAAAAATATGTATGCATGATATATGTGATATATACAAAACATATTTTAATTAGATCTATTTTTCATATGAGATATATGCTTAGATCTAATTTATTTTTGTAGATTAGTTGTATTTCTGATTAAGGCATTACCCTTGGCCGTCCGGTCATAAGAACAAAGTAGGGCTTGAAGACCCTCTCCTCCCATTCGATGGGATATTCTTATGATGTGTAGGGGTGCTGCGCGTTCATCCTTAATCAAAAATTAAAAACTTACTTTCTACAAAATCCTAGATCCTGAAACCTTAGGATCTTTTTACATGTTTTGTTTATGAATGCTAACTTAGTTGAGAATTAAGTTTATGAAATATCAATTAAGTCTAAAATTGAGAATTTCAAATCTAAGACATATTCATAAATCTGGGTTCGGGCTTGGGTAGCTCGGATCTATAGGACAATAGAGGAACAGCGTCTTGCCAATGCCTGGTCTTCCCTGATCTCTTCAATTTCACAGCATGTTGGGAACTTCATCTTTAGATAATAAGTTGACACCACTGCTCGAAGCACGTTCAAACCAGATCGATCGAGAATAGCATTATAGGTAGATGGAGCCTTTACGACTAGAAAATCAATCTATGTCTTAACCAGCTTCGGACGTTGCCCTGCAATCACAGCCAAGGTTATTATGCCCTCAACTGGCATGGCATCGCCAGTGAAGCCTACCAACAGGGAGTTCATAGGTCCCAAGTGGTTATTGAGTAAGGACATCTTTGAGAAAGCATTATAAAATAAAACATCAGCAGAGCTTCCATTATCTATCAAAATGCGGTGCACATCATAGTCGATAATGATTAAAGAGATTACAACCACATCATTGTATGAAAACTGGACTCCTTCAGCATACTCATTGATGAAAGTGATGGGCTCTATAGTTCTCTGCCTCTTCCTGAGCTCGGCTGGTCTGCTAGCCTCCCCTCATTGAAGTCCCCTAGAGATGGTGTTGATGATGCCAAGGGATGGCCGATCTGCCTACTGCTCCTTCCTTTATGGTTCTAGTTGCGACAATGCCCTTGGTCGATTTTTTCATCCTTCAGATTGATGCTGCAGAAATCGACCAACTCTACCTCACCTGATAAGCTCCTCGATCTCATCTTGGAGCTGAATACATTCTTCAGTATCATGACCATGGTCACGATGATAGAGGTAGAACTTGTTTGGATTGCATTTGTTAGGAAGGGAGCGCATCCTTTCGGGCCTCGATAGCTGCTCCATAATCTCAATCAGCACTTGCATTTTTGGAGCATTGAGGAGGGCATAATTATGGAACCTTCGAAGGAGGAAACCCCACCACGTCCTTCTATCGGAGCTTCCCTGATTTCAAGCTCGAGGAGGAGTTCGGGCTCGTCTGCACTCAAGGGGAGTTTGAGAGTGTGGCCGAGCTTCACTTGGCTTTCCTTCCTCAGTGGGCTAGCCTGGCTCGTCGATTTACCACTCTTCAATGGCTTCATTATCGTTGGCCTAGAAGGCCTCTTCTGCTCGGACATACCCTTCAGCCCGAGCCAGCATATTAGCAAAATCTTTGGGATACTTCTTCTCCAGAGAGAACAGTAGATTGTTCTCCTGAAGGCCGTCCTTTAGCACGATCATCGCAATAGATTGCTCCAGATTTTAGACCTCTAGCACAGCAGCATTGAATCAATTAATAAAAGTTTGGATGGATTCTCCCTCCTGTTGCTTGATGTTGATGAGGAATTCTGAGCCTCACCTAGGACGTCGGCTACTAACAAAATGAGCCACAAACTGGTGACTCATTTGATCAAAAGAGAAGATTGTATTTGGCTTGAGGATCGAGTACCAATTTCTGATGGCTTCCTTCAGGGTGGATGGAAAGGCTCGACAGAGAATGGCATCTAGCACGTCATGGAGTAGCATCATCATCCAAAAGATCTTCAAGTGATCAATCGGATTGGAGGTTCCATCATAGCTCTCAAATTAAGGAAGCTTGAAGTTCGGTGGGATCGGTTCCTGCATGATGCACTGAGAGAAAGAAGGATCGGTGCAGATATCACTACCATGAGAGGAGGAAGCATGGCAGAGTTCTTCGATCCATCAGTTCATATCTTGTAGTTTTCAATCCAGAACCTCTCAATCATAAATTTCTATGGTCTTTTGGCTGAACGAAGGCAAAGTTCCCCCAGGGATAGAGTCATGATCAGAGTAGGAGCTCTTGGCTCTCTGCTTTTCCTTTTCAGAGGTCACCGACCAGCTAGCCTAAGTCAGCCATCCTCAGACCGAATCATAGGGCTCTGGAGAAGTCTGCTTCAATGGAATTGGTGCTGGAGCCTGTCACTGCATGACCTACACTGTATTCATGAGACCGCGAACCTACTGGACCAACAGGTTGAACTGCTCCGCATCCACCATGGTCTCAGATGGAGCTTGAGTTGCCAGAGCTGAAGTATGAGTGGATAGATTTGGATGGAATCTGGCTGCAGAGGCTGTTGACCATCGGGTTGAAGCTTTTCTAGGAGGCATTTTTTTCAGGAAGGACTCTAAAGAGGAAGAAGAGAGATTGCTGCTGATCACTCCTTTAAGAATAAGAAAATCTCAGGAACAAAAGATCCTTCCTGTACCGCTAGTCCTATTGGTGCAAAATCTAATCATCGCTAGAGAAATGCTGGAGTCAGAGAAGAAGAGATCACCGTTGGTGATCTACAAAATAAGCCTTGTCCAGAGCCCAGGGGGAGTGGCTCCGGCAAGGCCCTTCGATGATCAAGTCAGCTCTTTTGACCAACAGAAATGGAGTGCTCGAGAAAGAATTCAGCAGAGTTTTGGAAAGAAGAAGAGAGCCTGGAGAAAACATATCTAGAGGGTTCCATTTATAGATGGAGCCTGTAACAAACTGATGGTGACAGCCATAACTATCGGATAGTGGATCGCTCGGAGCCACGTGGAGTTTGTTATGGAGGATAGTGTCTATTATCGTGAAGTGCCTAGTCCGCTTGAGATTTGATAGTCAAAATTCGAAGGAGTAGGGGTCGGTTGGTGATGACCTTTGAGCTATATCAATTCTGAAGAAGTTCGAAGTTCAAACTCCTCCAAGATGGTCCGGGTGTGGATTAATTCATGCCATGTCCGAGGTCGAATTTGTGTAGGAGAGGAGACTCTTCTAAAATCAAAAAATAGATCTGTTGGAGAGATCTACATGCAGCTCTTCTGGAGGAGAGATCCAAGGAAGAATTCACCTGATGAAGGAACCCAACTACTGAAAAGAATTTGGAAGGAGTTCGTTTGTTGGAGGAGTTCGAAAAGAGTTCGGCTGCTAGAAAAATTCGCCTGTTGGAGTCTGAAAGGAATTCGCCTATTGAAGAAATTCGGAAGGAGTTCAACTGCTAAGGGAGTTCACCTGTTGGAAGAATCCAGGAGGAATTCGCCTATTGGAGTCTGAAAGGAGTTTGGCTGTAAGGGAAGTTCACCTATTGGAAGAACCCAATTATTGGGAAGAATCCGAAAGAAGTTCGGTCGAACTGGATGCGCAGGTGCTAGGGATTTGACCAAAATCTTAGCCAAACTTCAGTAGGCATAGATTTATCCCCAATAGATATTATATTTTAAAATACTAAATCCATCACATGGATTTCTTTGGCCAAAATTTTACTAAATTAAAATACAGTGATGCATTATCTCCAAACTCATGGAGTGGTCAATTCCATCTTGATCACTCACCGACTTTACAAGTACTTGACTATGTCCAAAAATCTTTCATTATTAAATTAAAAATTTAAGTAGTTGGCACCAAAGCATAGTGAGTTGCTTACAAGTCATCATGGCAATCTCAGGTCTAAGGGATACTTATATCCATCTTCCATCAAAGCAATTCTCAATAATAGAATGTTTCGAAGTTGATTACATTCAATGATGATGTACTCCTAGATCTCACCTGTATACTATATCAGTATCTTTATACTCCTTGGTTAAAAGGATAATCGATTCATATGGCATATAATGATCTATACTCGATAAATATTGTTGTCTTAGTTAACAAAGTATCATTTGATCATAAATAGTTTAAAGACTAATCCATAAATCCTCTCTTTATCGAATCTAAATAGTTCTAAGAATTTCATCGCAACATAGGAGTTCATTATAAGATATAGATTTATGATGAAAAATGCTAGAATAAATATTTTATTCAATAATAAATTATCTATATTTACAAGGTTAACACAATCATCAACAAGCTAACAATTAGCTTTTGGACACATTTTTCAATAGATCAACCATCAAGAGGGATCTAAAAAGTATTAGTACACTGCATAAGATCTTCGATCATCAAACCTTTAATCAGCACAGAAACCTTGTATGGATAACCTGTAGAGGCCGAACGTCCTATGTAGCTCTGAGCCATGTTCTCATTCATGAAATTGCCAGCAGAGTTCTTGATCTACGCACAAGTATATAAATTTGATTTCTATAAGATTTTCGATTAGATTTAGATCGGTATTAATGTGATCAATACCTTTTAGCTTTATTTATTTATAGATTTATTACATGCTTTATATCATGTCATAAGATCCTAATTAGTAAATGTTTTATTATTTAATCATATTTATAAGTTTTTTGTTTCATTAATTTTTGAAAAATTTTGAAATCTATGCATAAAATTCTACTAGTTTTTCCATCATAATTTAGTAAACTCATCTCTAATAAGTACCTACATTCTTGTATTAGTATCTCACATAAGTGATTATGAGATTAACCATCCTCTCCATCGAGCATACATAGTATTAAGGATAAACCCCGCTCCTACCAAAGTCCAGTTTGATGCTCGGCTTAACACAACCAATAGCTTATAGGAACGCGATGTTGTCGTTAAGACACCGTGTTTATCAGTTTAATCCGACTTCTTAAAATCATTGAAATTGCGTAGATAGCAGTGAGTCGGGTCGAATCCACAGGAAAGATAGTATTTTTAGATTTCAAATCTTTGATTTTATAAAAGAAAAAAAAAGATTTAAATTTTAAAATAAAAACTAAAGTCGGAAGATTGAAAATAAAAATTAAAAAATGCAGAAATTTAAATTTAGTACTAAGATCTATTAGTTAGATCTTAGCATCTACTTGCAAAGCAATAATTTAAAGTGCAGAAATTAAATTATAATAAAAATAAAAAGTAAGAAATTAAAATGCAAAAATAAAATTTTTATTAATTAAAATTTCAAAATTTAAATACATAAAATTTAAAAAGAAAAAAATAAAATAAAATAGCCTGATCTCTGATCTTGGATCGGCATTGGCAGAAAGATGGTGTAGAAGCTCGGCTCTTCTTCTCGGCACCCGTTGCTTCGAAGCAGCCTTTAACCCATAGCCTGGCTTCGCCCTGTACCAAAGCTTCACCTTGATCGGAGATATCAATTTTTGATGGCCTGGGGTCCTTTTTATAGAGCTAGGAGGGCTGGATATTTTTTCTAAAGGCAATATGGGACTAATGAATTTTGTAATCATCAAAATTTGAATAAAATTCAAATTAAAATAGCTCTAATATGACTCTGGTAAATCTGATAAAATCCATCCGTTCAATAGAAATCCAACGGTCCAAAAATCATCAAAATCGAATGCAGATCAGCTTAGATCGGGTCGGATTAAATTTTGGCCGTTGGATCGCGCTTGATCGAGAAAATTTGGCCGCAAATCGTGCTTCGAGAGTCTTGATCACCGCCGGCAGCATTCTGGACCGTTAGATCTTCATCACTTGGTTTTCAGGCCATTGGATCGCGCCAGATCGCTTAATAGAATTTGAATCAAGCCTGGAAATCACCACCGCCGTCCGATCATGATCGCAATCAACCGCAGCCGTCCGATCGCATAATTACTATTCCCATGGACCGGATGGACCGGCCGCACCGCACACCGCAGCCAATCAGCGCTTCTATCACCGAGTGAAATGACCAGATTGCCCTATGAGCCACGATAAATTTCTGTAGACCCTTTAAGGGTCTAGGTCCGCCACGTGGCAATCTCGATTCGCCGGATTTTGCTGAGCTGGCGGTCCACGCCTGGATCGTAGACCGACTGATGGCTTCAACGGCTGAGTCGGCTTTGATGGCTTGGCTTGGCTTGGTAGCTCGGCTTGGCTTGGTGGCTCGGCTTGCGGAGCCGGCTGAGCCGTTTTCTTTTTTTTATTTAATTTTTATTTATTTTATATTTTTAAAAATTCATATCTTTTCCATTTTAGCTCCATTTTTCTTGAAATTTATTTCGTTGTGATCAAAAAAATGAGCTCTTTCTATTGATAATAAAATTTTATTTTTTAATTTTTTATTATTTTTTTATTATTTTTTAATTAATTTTTTAATTAATAAAAATATGAATTTTTTAAAAATTATTTATTAATTCTTAAAAATTAATATTAATTAATTAATAAATTAATACTTTTATTGATGAATTTATTATACTTATCACACCCCCCAACTTAAGCTTTGCTCGTCCTCGAGTAAAGAAAGAATTTAGTTTTAAATACCTTTTAACTTTAGAGTTTTGAATTTTACCTAAGCAATTTTCAAAATGGCCATTGATATTCAGTAGAGCTTAAATGAGATATATCATTGGGGTATTAATACTTATCAATAGAAAAATTAAGTAAAGAACATTAAATTTTTCAGAACTTTTTCTAAATTATTCCACTTTTATCTCTGATTTGTCTAAACTTTCATATAGGCAGGTGTATTGCTACTTCCATCCTTCATTTATTAATTTTTATTTTCACATTGCCCACTTTTTGATGCGAATATCATTGCTTACTTAGGCAACGGGACCCGGTTACTTGGTGGGAAACCAATGTTTTTTTTTTTTTTTTTTTTTTTTTTTTTTTTTTTTTTTTTTTTTTTTTTTTTTTAACGTTGTACCACTATTGAGTGTCTTAACTCCTTAAGCTTTCTATTTGATCCATGTAGCGAGTCTTGGGCCAATGACTCCCAAACCAGTTGGCTTTAGGGCACTAGGTATAGAATACCCCTCGGGCTTACTAGCTCGAATCAAATAGGCTACGAGTTAAGACTAGCTTTACAACGAGCTTCTTTGCCCTTCCCACCTTTTGACGCGAAACTCAATGCTTGCTTAGGCAAAGAGGCTCGGTTACTCAGTGAGAAGTACTTGGAAACTATTTTATTAAAATAAATTTTTATATGAAGAAATGTATAGTTACCCTACACAAGCCTATAAAAAGTAGACTTTTTTTTTTATGCTAGTAGAAATAATTAGAAATGCTCCAAGAAAAAAAAATTTATGTTTTAGACTTAACTCTTTATTGAATTTTCTTAATACTTGATTCCTCAATATCTCACAGATTCTCTGATCTGTGTATCAATTTTCTTTTTAAAATACTTAGTTTAATTCGATTCTTAAGCATATCTAAATACTAAATACTAACTTTTTCGAGGATTTAAAATTTTAAAATTTTTATTTTTCTCTCCCTCCAACTTAATCGACATTGTTCTCAATGGAGAAAAAGAAAAAATAAAGGATGTAATAAAAAAAATGGAAGAATACACTTAACTCAGTATATTTTTTATTTATTTATTTATTTATTTATTTATTTTGGTCCAGCACATGCCTTTACAAATTTGAGCTCTCCCTCTAACTTATTCAAATTATCCTAAAAAGAAAATAAGATAAATTAGATAAAAACTAAATATTGGGTTGCCTCCCAACAAGCGCTAAGTTTACCGTCTTCAGCCAGACACAATGTAGCTCACTATCCTGTGTCGAATATTGGATTGACAAATTCCAATGGTTTTGGATTGCCAATCTCAGAAAGTTGATGTTGATTTTTAATCCCATTATTGATATATTCACTGTTAATTTTTGGGATATATTTTATGATTCCATTCTCAGACCCATGTTTATTAAGAATTACTCCTATTTGTTCTTCTAAAATGCTCATGAATGGAGTTTTGTAGGAGTTAAGTTTGATTCAATGGGTGCTGGAATGGTGACTAAAGGCGGTTTTAATTCTGGAGGTAAATTAATGTGATCCTTGCTTTAAACAACTCCATTGACATTTCATTACATGCCTTTTGATTTTTATAAGAAGAACCAGCTTCTAGGGTTGAAGGGAATAGGACATTAGGTTTATAAGTCTCGGGTAAATCATCTATTCTCTTTTTCCCTATTTCTATCTCATTTAAATTGGAACTAGCATCAGTACTAATTCCTGGCTTGGGTTCTTCTATGTGGTTAGTCTCAGTACTAACCAGTTTTTCTAAATTTTTATTTTGGCTAGCATCAGTACTAGCCTCTCTCACCTGGTCTTGGTATGGGTCCATAAGAATCCTATAGCTTTTAAGTTCAGGAATTACTTTGGCATTCTCAAATTGGATTCTTAAGTGAGACACCATTTTTCAAATTCATTAATTCAGATTGGAGTAACTTTAATTTTTCTGGACATCCCAAAGACTACAGCTCAGACCCAAATTCCTTGAGCAAAAATTATCAAAATTATGCCATAAATAATGGTCAGCCTAGTCAGTTTAACCAGCCATCATATTATAATCATACCCTTATACCCACCTCCTCAACAGACAATCTAGCTGATGATAGATTTAACCAACTTCAATAATTAATTCTAACTCAACAGCAATCTATCGCCAGATTAGAAGCTCAAATAGGATAATTAGTAGTCTAACATGAGGAGAGAACTAAGATCAACTACCGAACCTACCAATTTCAAACAACCCACTAATGACCACCAACCCGTGACCAAGTTATCAATTTAAT
>QRFJ01003851.1:0-27238 GCA_006176705.1 Cocos nucifera
AACAGTAATGGAGTGCTCGGAATGAGTTCGGAGCTTAGAGATGTGGAGGAGAGCTTAGAGAGCTTAGAGAGCCGAGAGTTCAGAGAGCTTAGCCTTAGTATGTCGGGAGGGGTCCTTTTATAGCGGAGCTTAGTTGATGGTGACGGCTGTGCCGTCTGGCAGAGAGTCGTCGAGCAGCATGGAGTTTGTACGGAGAGGAAGGCGTCGTCCGGTAGACCGTGGGAGCCATACCGGCGAGCCGTGGGCCGCGTGGAGTCCGGTACGGAGAGGAAGGCGTCGTCCGGTAGGTCGTGGGAGCCATACCGACGAGCAGTCGGCCACATGGAGTCCGGTACGGAAAGGAAGGCGTCGTCCGGTAGGTCGTGGGAGCCATACCGGCGAGCAGTCGGCCACATGGAGTCCGGTACGGAAAGGAAGGCGTCGTCCGGTAGGTCGTGGGAGCCATACCGGCGAGCAGTCGGCCATGGAGTCCGGTACGGAAAGGAAGGCGCCGTCCGGTCTTGCTGCAGGCGACGGTTCATCCAACGGAGTTCGGACTTGCAACGGAGTTCGGCCGAAGGGGAAGCTGGGGGAGTTCGTCTGGCTGAAGGGTCGGCCATCTGTAGAGTTCGGCCGCTGAGAGGCCCGAAGGAGCTCGGCTGGCCAATTGAAGGGCTTCGGTTGCTAGTTGGTTCGGTCCGAAGGAGTTCGGCCGTGGGAAGTCCGAAGGAGTTCGGCCGTGGGATCCGAAGGAGTTCGGCCGTGGGATCCGAAGGAGTCCGGCTGCACGGGCTCGCCTGGGGTCGGTCCGAAGGAGTTCGGCTGCATGGACTCGCCTGGGTTCGGTCCGAAGGAGTTCGGCCGCATGGACTCGCCTGGGGTCGGTCCGAAGGAGTTCGGCTGCATGGACTCGCCTGGGGTCGGTCCGAAGGAGTTCGGCTGAAGGGAAAACCCGGGAGGAGCTCAGATGGCCGAACGGGCGTCTGGGAGGAGTCCGTCTCCTGAAGAAGTCCAGCCGCTTGAAGTCCAAGGAGCTCGGCCGTCAGGAAGTTCGGCTGGCGGTGGGAGTTCGCCCTCTAAGCAGTTCGGCCGAGACCTTGGTGCAGGGGAGTTGCCAAGGGTTGTGAGGGGGTTCGGGGAGTTCGGCCTCTAAGCAGTTCGGCGTCTAGGGCCGGCTGGCGCCTGGCGCTGAAGCTCTTCAGCAGCTACTGGTTACATTGGGCTGAGCGTCGGGCCGGGCTTCGGCAGGAGCGGGATTTATCCCCAACATGAGATATGATAGTATCATGTTTAGACTAGTTGTAGAATAGTTCTACATAATAGGTCTAGATTAGAATTTTATTTGATGTGATCAAATTTAAATTTAATTTTTTAGATTATTATGAGATAATTTAGATCTAAAAATATGCATGATGATACATGAGATGTATGCAAAACATATTTTAATTAGATCTAATTTTTTATATGAGATATATGATATAGATCTAATTAGTTTTGTAGATTAGTTGTATTTCCTGATTAAGGCGTTCCCCTTGGCCGTCCGGTCATAAGAACAAAGTAAGGGTTTAAAGGCCCTCTCCTTCCCATTCGATGGGGTGTTCTTATGATGTGTAGGGGTGCTGCGCGTTCGTCCTTAATCAGAAATTAAAAACTTACTTTCTGCAAAACCCTAGATCCTGAAACCCTAGGATTTATTTACATATTTTATTTATGAACCCTAAACTTAATTAAGAATTAAGATTATGAAATATTAATTAGGTCTAAAATTGAGAATTTTTAGATCTAAGACATATTCATAAAATTGGGTTCGGGCTTGGGTAGCTCAATTAGGTCTAAGCGGTTGATCAAATCCGAATCAAGAGTTGGTTAGATGGGATCAACAGTGCTTAAATTGATCATCCTAATAGGATTAAGTCTGGGTAAAGATCGAGTCACGTGAGTGATCGATCAAGCTAAGACCTAATTAGGGCTCAGTGGTTAGAGTCTGGATTGTAGGCTAACCCAATTGGTTCTGGCTCAACAATTTGGTGTCTAAGGTAAGTTTGGCAGATATGATCGACTGATTTTTAATTGGAAGCTACTCGACTCGAATGCATTCTTGTCGAGTTAATGGCATATCCCTTCCACCGGTCTCACTTACCTGGCCATATTTGTTGACTCAGTTCTGATCTGAGGTGGTCAATAATCCGAGCTAACCCATGCCACTAGGTTAGTCATAATGGTTATGACTATGTCAAGTCTAGTTTAATGAGACCTAAATCAAATCTTCCTAAGAAAAGATTAAGTCTAAGGTCTTCCACCATTGTAGATGTGCGGGCCCTTCCCGGGGTTGATTGTTCTCGGCTGGATTACAGTGGCTCAGTTGCACCGGAAAGATGCAACCATGTCTATTAGGCATTGGATGCTATGGGCTGGAGGATGGATTGGGCTCAATATTTTGGATACGGTGAGAGACTCAATTAGGAATCCAATCTATGCAAATGGTGGGTCTGACTTAACTAAGGAGTGGATCAATATTCCGGACACGGTGAGATTCATGAATTAGAGACCAAGTTTGGGTGCACCATGATTAGAGAATCATTGAACAAGAGTTGTTCACTCATTGGCTAACCCATCACCAATAACTGTTAGGTGAGGTGATGAGTCAGTTGGTGGGACCGCACCACCCACTAGAAATCATTAATCATGGAGATTTTTGCATCTCTACAAAGAAAGTGTAGGGATCCGAGAAAATAGTGGAAGCTAATTTATTTAAAAATAAAATTTTAAATAAATTGGTTAAGTCTTAATTACAATATCTAACTAGAAACTTTGACTCTCTATAGAAAAATGTCTGCATCCAACCCACTAGCACGTATCCTGGACACCCATAGACTGATCGGACCAAATTACAAGGATTGGCTCCGAAACTTCAAAATTATTTTGGATTTCAAGAAGTTAACTCATGTATTGGACCAGGACCCTCCCACCTTACCAGCTCGTCCATCCGCTGAACAGAGAGCGTCTCTGAAAAGTGGATAGACGAAGATAATAAGGCCAGATACTACATGTTGGGCTCGATGTCTGATGAGCTTCAGCGCCAACATGAAGATATCAGGACTGCTCGCCAAATGTTGGCTCACCTATAGGAGATGTTTGGTGAACAGAGTCGCACAGCCAAGTATCAAGTCACTAAACGACTATTCAAGGCTAAGATGCGTGATGGGCAGTCAGTCCAAGATCATTGTCTGATGATGATCAAGGACTTGGAAGAGCTTGAGAAGCTCAGAGTGAAGTTGGACTTGGATCTGTAGAATGATATAATTCTGCAATCCTTGACTGATGCATATGGGCAGTTCATCATGAACTACCATATGCATAAACTTCAAAACTCCTTGGCCGAACTTATGAACATGCTGGTTACCGCTGAGCTTTCCATGAAAGGTTCTAAAGGCTCAGTACTTGCTATGGAACGGACTTCTTCCAAGAGAAAGTCTTTTGGAAAGAAGAAGAAGTCTGTGAAAAAGCAGAAGGTGGAAGGAGGAAAGAAGAAAAAGGCAGAGCTGAAGAAGAAGGCCGCTGACAAAGAAAAGTATTTTCCATTGCAACAATGACGGCCACTGAAAGCGGAACTGCCCTACTTACCTGGCCACCCTAAAGAAGGAAGGCAGGTCCTTCTGGAGGTATGCTCGTTATTGAGTCTAACCTTACGATTTCTTCTGCATCCAGTTGGGTGCTTGACTCTGGTTCTAGTGCTCACTTGTGCACTTCTATGCAGGGTCTTGAGGATAGCAGGAGGCTGAGGGATGGTGAGATGATCCTACATGTCGAAAATGGAGCAAGAGTTGCTGCCATGGCCGTGGAAACATACCCTCTTCGACTACCATCTGGTTTAGACTTAGTATTAAAAGACTGTTATTATGTGCCTGCAGCAAGCAGAAATTTGATTTCTATTTCTTATGCTTAGCATTAGAAGGCTATGTAATTAGTTTTCTTAAGGACCATTGTAACATTCTTTATGAAAGAAATAAAATTGCAAATGGTTTCCTTATTAACGGTCTTTATCAGTTACATATTGATGTATCTATTTTTAATTTCGAGCAAAATATGAATGCCATAAAATCAAAATGACCTAGGGATAGTCCAAATGATAGGTATCTATGGCACCTAAGATTAGGTCATATAGCAGAAGATAGGATTAACAAATTAGAAAAAATGGGCTATTGAGTCCATTGACTTTCGAGTCATATCCAATTTGTGAATCCTGTCTTCATGGCAAAATGACTAAGCTCCCTTTTGTAGGACATGGGGAAAGGGCCACGGATCTTCTTGCCCTAGTACATACTGATGTGTGCGGCCCATTTGATGTGCCGGCTAGAGGCAACTTTGTCTACTTCATAATCTTTATCCGATGATTTATCTAGGTATGGGTATGTGTATCTTATGAGACACAAGTCTGAAGCCTTTGAAAAGTTCAAAGAATTCAGACATGAAGTAGAAAAGCAAACTAAAAAATTCCATTAAGGTTCTTCGATCAGATCGAGGAGGTGAATACCTTAGTCGGGAATTCCTGGACTATCTCAAAAAAAATGGCATAGTCTCTCAATGGACTCCACCAGGAACACCTCAACTCAATGGAGTTTCAGAACGGAGGAATCGGATCCTATTAGATATGGTCCGATCCATGATGAGCTTCACAGACCTTCCTGATTTTCTTTGGGGATACTGTTTGTTAACTGCAATATACTTACTGAATAGGGTTTCCTTCTAAAACCATTCCTACCACACCGTATGAGATATGGCATGGTAAGAAACCAAGTCTGAGTCATCTCAGAATTTGGGGTTGTCCGGCTCATGTCAAAAGACAACAAGCGGACAAGTTAGACTTTAGGTCCTTTAGAGCTCGATTCATAGGATATCCTAAAGAGTCATTAGGATATTATTTCTACATTCCAGAAGATCACAATGTGATTGTGAGTCGACATGCCATCTTTCTTGAAAAATAGTTTATTCAAGATAGCGGCATTGGAAAGCAGATTAAGCTCGATGAGAAAGTCTCACAAGAGCAACGAGCTAAGGACCAAATGGAACCAAATCAGGTTGAGCCAATCCATACACTACCTCCTCCACCTCGTAGATCAAAAAGAGTTTTCCATCCTCCTGAGAGGTACTTAGGTACTATTTCAGAGGATGTAGAGAAAATATTCCTCGTAGGTAATGGGGTTCATGGTGATGATCCCAAAACCTATAATGAGGCGATATCAGATATCGACTCTGAGAAATGGTTAGAGGCAATGAAGTCAGAAATTGACTCGATGCACTCAAACCAAGTCTGGACCTTGGTAGATCCACTAGAAGGTATAGTACCTATTGGGTGTAAATGGATCTACAAGAGAAAGATTGGTGCAGATGAAAATGTGGAGACATTCAAAGCTAGATTAGTGGCAAAAGGTTATAGTCAATGCGAAGGCATTGACTATCAGGATACCTTTTCGCCAGTAGCTATGCTAAAATCCATTCACACATTGCTTGCTATTGCAGCCTATTTCGATTATGAAATATGGCAAATGGACGTGAAAACGGCATTCTTAAATGGATATCTTGAGGAAGATATCTATATGGAACAGCCGCTAGGTTTCACATCCAGTGATGATGATCACAAGATTTGCAAGCTGCAAAGATCCATATATGGACTTAAGCAAGCATCTCGGAGCTGGAATACTCATTTTAATGATGTGATCAAATTGTTTGATTTCATCAAAAATGAGGAGGAGCCATGTGTCTTCAAAAAGGTCAGTGGGAGTACTGTTGTCTTTCTCGTATTGTACGTGGATGACATCCTCCTTATTGGGAATGATATTCCCATGTTGACCATAGGTAAAATATGGTTATCTAAAGAATTCTCCATGAAAAACCTAGGAGAAGCATCCTTTATTCTACGAATTAAGGTCTATAGAGATAGACCGAATAGGATGCTAGGACTTTTCCAAAAGATATACATAGAGGAGGTGCTAAAGTGGTTTAGCATGAAAAATTCGAAGAGGAATTTAGTACCCTTCAGACATGGCATTCATCTTTCTAAGAAGATGTGCCCTAGCACACCTGAGGAAATAGAACGCATGAGCAAGATTCCTTATGCTTTAGTAATAGGGAGCCTCATGTATGCCATGTTATGTACACGACTAGATATAGCCCATGCCGTGAGTGTCACGAGCAGATATCAGTTAAATCCAGATGAAGAACACTGGACTTCTGTGAAATGTATCCTTAAGTACTTGAGAAGAACTAAGGATATGTTGTTGGTCTTTGGTAATGGAAAACTCTAAGTCTAGGGGTATACAGACTCGGATTTTATGTCCGATATAGATGATCAAAAGTCAACATCTAGGAGTCTATTTTTGTGCAATGGTGGAGCTATCAGTTGGAAAAGTTTCAAGCAGATAGTAATAGTAGATTCCACCATGGAGGCAGAATACATCGCTACGTCAGAAGCTACAAAGAAGGCATTCTGGTACAAGAAGTTTGCCACAGAGATCAGAGTGATGCTATCAGATGCCATTCCTTTGTATTGCGATAATAATTGTGCCATAGCCCTTGCTAAGGAGCTGAGGTCTCACCAAAAATCTAAGCACATCGAGCGGCAATACCACCTCATCTACGATTACCTCGAGAAGGGTTACGTCGAGGTCAAGAGAGTCGATTCCGCAGATAATGCGGTGGATCCACTTATAAAGCATTTGGGCCAGCAGAAGATCGAAGCCCACCTTGAGAAGATGAGACATAGATTTGTAGCCAATTGGCTTTAGGTCAAGTGGGAGTTTGTTAGATACGTGTGCCCTAGAAGCCAGAATTGGCTGACACTTATAATACACTTCTAAGGACAAAATTATAATTTTGACTATAAATAATAAAATAGATTATTTTCTATCACATATGTGTATTTAGTGTCTGTGATACATCCCTTGAGTTAATGATAATGATAATTCATATTTTTAAGAGTTGAAAATTTAAGACATGAATTTTTACTTATTAACTCTTAAAATGCTCCTGATCGTAGGAACATCATGAGGATGATGATTGATCCAAAAGGTTAGTGTACAATTGCATCTTTACAGTAGATAAGTCTTGAGTCTATGGTGTAGAGACACCGGAGCAAGAGTATAGGTACTCGTTAGAGAACAAGGGCATTGAGCATGACCACCTTGAGTAGTCATAAGAAAGTCTACCTTCTCATCGATGACCGACTCGAAGCTGTAAGGGTGTGTCTAGTTCTTTGACCTAAGGTGCATCGGTAGTTCACCTTAAGGATGTTATAGTTTGATTACACCATGACTCGATCTCCTAGCCATTTGGAATCCTGAGGTGTATGTTGGCTATAACATGTTCATTATAGGAATTGGATTGCATCAAGATGGAATCTATCTACCTAGGTAGATGAGGAGTAGCCCTATGATGATCATGAGAATCAAGTCGATAAGCCCATGGCCATGGTAGAGAGTGAAATAATAGAAAGAATTTCTATTAAAGTTTTAACATCAAACTTGAATCGAATGATTAAATCATATGATAGAAATAAGGGTTTGACGAGTTCACCTTAACCCTAATCTGATCAGGGCTCAAGATGAAAGAACTTAATCACACAAGTAGCTACACCGAGAGGTTCATTTTTAGTTTTGATGGGTTGCAACCATATACTACTAGGTGTCACTAGTGGATTTTGGGAGCAATTAGAATGATTTAGATGATCGATCATTCTAGTTGTTTGAATCAGAAGAGTTCTAATCCATCGAAAGGAGTTTCAATGGTGTTGATGATATAGATCATGACATAACCCATTACCATACAGAACTGAACCTAACTGGATGACACAAACAAGGGTTTGGATCTAGATATCATCAATTGGACTAATCCAGTTCAATTGATTTAAATAAGATTCAATTAGGTTCAAGAAAATCATGCTAGCACATGATTGAGCCTAACGTTCTCCTTTTTCTATCATTAAAAGTTGTCTCGACTGAGCCAAATGAGTTTGTGCTCACTCAGGTACCTTTATCTAATCTGATTGGAATTTGTCTAGATCAGAAAATGGTTGTCTTAATTTATGAGATAAATTTGAGACAACACCTGCCATTTTTTTTCACCTGCTAATTCTTGTCCTTTGACTTTGGTCAAACATTGACCTTTGATCCTTGGACATCTGCCCATGTGTCATGCACTTATTGGAGAGCAGATAGGGGATTGTCCCCTTACTGAATTTTGGAAAGAAAGGGGTGCACGCCTAGGATGACGTGCACCCCTGGATAGGGACGCCTAGAGTCCCATACGGATGGGACTCCAGGTTGCTTCTTACCTATAGACTTTGACCAGGATTAGGCACCACCTAAGGATGAATCTATGGGTCTCTCATCTAATTAGATTAGGTGATATCATCCCACCAATCAAATTTAGATCTGATTGTATGAAGCAACGTGATTGGCCGGGGTGATGTGGCACTGCATGGCACAGCATGGTCTATAAAAGACTTGTCTGCGCCCAACTTTTAGAGAATTTTTCTCCTAGCCACACCCCAAGGCTACCCCTCTCCCTCCTCCATGCCACCTTTTTGATCCTTTCTCTCCTCTCCATGCCCAAGGATAGTTGGGCTTCAGATTAGTGCGATTCAAGCAAGAAAAGACTGACGAGAAAGAAAGAAGGTAGCACTGCTGCAAAGACGACAGCAGATCTTCAAAAGGAGTTTCGAAGATCCTCCAAATTAGATCTAGATCTAATTTTTGGAGACATGATAAAGAAAGAGAAGATCTCCAGATCTAGCCTGAGTGGATACCGATAGAGACCAGGTGCTTGTGTGGCTAGATCCAGAACCTCAGGCCATCAGCAGATCATCAACGGATAATCGGATTACCCATATCAAGGTAAAACTAATTTAGATTTAATTTAATTTTTTTTTTATTTATCAGATCATCAAATCAAATCTAAAAATTGTTAAATCTGATATGAATCTAAGAGAAGATTTTTGAAATATGCCTCTTGATCCAATAAGATTTGAACGAACTTGACCCCGAGAAATTGGATTTTTCCTTTCAATGAAGAGTCAATGAAGTTATTTAAGCAAGATCATATTAATTTACCTTAGAATTAAATCCATCTTTAGACACCCTTCCAATACCCAGTATATTAAACTTAACTCCTAATTCAAAAACTCAATTTATGAGTATTTTAGAAGAATAAATAGAAGAAATTCTTAATAAACAAGGGTCTAAGAATGGGGTCACAAATTATGTTTTTCTAATTAATAATAATTATATCAATAAAGAGATCATAAACTATTTTTCTGAGATTGACAATCTAAAATCATTGGAATTTATCAATCTAATATTTGACACAAGACAGTTAAGCTGCATTTTGTTTGGCTAAAGACGGTAAACTTAGCGCTTGTTGGAATGGCAACCCAATATTTAGTTTTTATCTTGCATCTTAATTTTTTAGTTTATTTTCTTTTTAGGATAATTTGAATAAGTTGGAGGGAGAGCTCTAAATTTTCAAAAGGCATGTGCTTGGACCATATACATACTGAGTTAGGTGTATTCTTTCATATTCTTTATTACATCCTTTATTTTTTCTTCTTCCATTGAGGATAATGTCGATTAAGTTGGAGGAGAGAAAAAAATAAAAATTTTCAAAATTTTAAGTCCTCAAAAAAGTTAGTATTTAGTATTTAGACACCTTGATTATGCTTAAGAATCGAATTCAATTAAACTAAGCATTTTTAAAAGAAAATTGATGCACAGATCAGAGAATCTGTGAGATATTGAGGAATCAAGTATTAAGAAAATTCTAATAAAGAGTTAAGTCTAGAACATAAAAAGTTTTTTCTTTGGAGCATTTCTAATTATTTCTACTAGCATCAAAGAAAAGTCTACTTTTTATAGGCTTGTGTAGGGTAACTATACATTTCTTCATATAAAAATTTATTTAAATAATAAAATAGTTTCCAAGTACTTCTCACTGAGTAACCGGGCCTCTTTGCCTAAGCAAGCATTGAGTTTCGCATCAAAAGGTGGGAAAGGGCAAAGAAGCTCGTTGTAAAGCTAGTCTTAACTCGTAGCCTATTTGATTCGAGCTAGTAAGCCCGAGGGGTATTCTATACCTAGTGCCCTAAAGCCAACTAGGTTTGGGAGTCATTGGCCCAAGACTCGCTACATGGATCAAATAGAAAGCTTAAGGAGTTAAGACACTCAATAGTGGTACAACGTTAAAAAAAAAAAAAAAAAAAACATTTTTTCCCATCCGAGTAACCGGGTCCCGTTGCCTAAGTAAGCAATGATATTCGCATATCAAAAAGTGGGTAATATAAAAATAAAAATCAATAAATGAAGGATGGAAAGTAGCAATACACCTGCCTATATGAAAGTTTAGACAAATCAGAGATAAAAGTGGGAATAATTTAGAAAAAATTCTAAAAAAAATTTAATGTTCTTTACTTAATTTTTCTATTGATAAGTATTAATACTCCCAATGATATATCTCATTTAAGCTCTACTGAATATCAATGGCCATTTTGAAAATTGCTTAGGTAAAATTCGAAACTCTAAAGTTAAAAAGTATTTAAAACTAAATTCTTTCTTTACTCGAGGACGAGCAAAGCTTAAGTTGGAGGGGTGTGATAAGTATCATAAATTCACCAATAAAAGCATTAATTTATTAATTAATTTATGTTTATTAATTTTTAAAAATTATTAATCAATTTATATATAATTTTTGAAAAAATTCATATTTTTATTTAATTATAAAAATTAATTAAAAAATAATAAAAATAAAAAATAAAATTTTATTATCAATGGAAAGAGCTTATTTTTTTAATCATAATGAAATAAGTTTTGAGCAAAATGAAGCTAAAATGGAGAAGATATGAATTTTTAAAAAAAAAAAATAAAAAAAATTAAATAAAAAATAACATACGGTTCAGTCGGCTCAAGCCATCGCGCCATATCAGCTAGCGCATCCAAATCCATCAAACCAAGCTGAAAAAGCCAGTGCGCCAAGCTAGCCATGCTAGTCGACTCACCGTGGAAGTCGTCAGCCGATCCACGATCTAAGTGTAAACCACTAGCTCAGTAGAAGATAGCGAATCATGGAGCGACACATGGTGGACCATGATCCTTAAAGAGTTTACAGTATTTCTATCATGGCTTATGGGTAAAATAGTAAGTTCACATGCGAAAAGTGTGTGGTGATTGGTTGCTATTTTTGGAACGCTCGGTTCACGTGGTCTAGCGGCACAGTAAAGGTGCGATCAGATGGATCCGATTGATTGCGATCAACATCGAATGACTGTAGTTATTTCTGGATTTGATTCAAATTCCTTCAGCTTCCAGCACACCATCCAATGGCAGTGCTCGATCCAGAGGATGATCCAATGGTGGAGGGAGCTCTCGACTATGATTAAGCTCCTAGATCACGATCTAACGGTGAAAACTCATTCATCAAGGGATAATCGGATGGCCAAAATCTATTCTAACTGAAATTGGGCTAATAAAACTCTATTTTTGATGGTTTTTGGGCCTTTCGATCTAAATTCAATAGCCAGAATATAGGGAACTCTGTAGAATTCAATCAGGACTCTTTTTAATCTAATTTTCACTTGGATTTCTCTATATTTTGATGATTAAAGAACTCCTTAGTTCCACATTGCATGCAGAAAAAGTCTCCAGTCCTCCTAGCTCTATAAATAAGATCTCAGGCCTTCAAAGTTCATTATCTTCGATCAAGGTGAAGCTTTGGTATAGAATAGAGCTAGGCTTTGGATTAGAGGTTACTTCAAAGCAATGGGTGCCGAAAAGAAGAGCCGAACTTCTACACCATCTTTTTGCTAATGTCGATCCAAGATCAAAGATCAGCCTATTTTAATATTTTTTTTTATGTATTTAAATTATGAACTTTTTAATTAATATAATATTTATTTTTATGCTCTTTAATTTCATGATCTTTATTTTTATTGTAATTTAATTTCTATATTTTAATTATTATTTTTTATTTTATTACAAGTAGATGCTAAGATCTAACTAGTAGATCTTAGTACCAAATTTAAATTTCTACAATTTTTAATTTTTGCTTTTTTATTTTTTGACTTTACTTTTGATTTTAAAACTCTTTTCTTTTCTTTTTTTTTGTAAAATAAAGGATTTTAAATCTAAAACACTACCTTTCCTTTAGATTCGACTCGACTCACTGCTATCTATATATTTTTAATTATTTTAAGAAGTTAGATTAAACTGATAAACATGGTGTCTTAACGACAACATCATGCTCTTATCAATAATCCTTATTAGGTGTTGCTTTTATGTTCTCTATGCACAAAAAATCTAGGGAGGCATCCAAGAGTTGGACGCCCCCCAATCTCCTCCTAGTATCCTAGTTTGACTAGGTCATTTGACCTAGTCTTACTATTATCATGGGATGCCTCTTATTCTTTGGTTATGGCATTAAAAATCTGGGTATTCCATGGTAAAATTAGATGAGAGAAAGATGATTAGTGTAAGAGATTGAGGCACCATATTTTTTGGAGAAAAAGTCTTCATCTGGATATCAAATATTGATGTCTTGAAGGGACAAAGGTAAGAGAAGATTGTCTTCTCTTGATTTTTCTTCTAAGTATTTTCTTTCTTACTCCTCTATGTATTTTTATGTGATAAAAATCTAAGAGAGAGAGAGAGGGCATGGGGATGAGTGCTCTAGAGTGTTGGAGCATGGTGATCCTTTTTGGATATGATTTGATCATGTCCTATTGAGAGAAGAAGAAAAGAAGAAAGATCTTCTCTTAGGGTTTCTTTGAGAATCCTTCTTCTCAATTTATTTATGATAATTTTTTATAAGAAAAATTAGATATTGCTAGATCTAAAAACATGAAAAAAATCTAGAGGAGAAGAACTCCTATTATCCTAACATACATATATTTTTAAGACATCAATCGTTGATGTCCTGAAAGAGAAGATCTATCTTCTCTTAGGATATTTTTTCTTATATTTTTATTTCTGATTTTTGGGAGATCCAAGGGCTGGATTTCTTTCTTATTCCTTCTCTTATTTTTTATCTCTTGAAGTGTCTAAGAGATCTAAAGAATAATTTTTAGATTAACCATCTAGAGGAATCTGCAAGAAGCTAGCACTTCAAATGGATCTTCGTTCGACGAACCTTCGATCCATGTTGTAGCTTCGTGTGGACTTTCTATAGAGGTTGGATGTGTGTGCAGCTCTAAAGGCAATAATAAAAATCAACCATGAAGTTCTCAACCCATGCGAAGGTAATAGATTTAATCTCTTCTCTCACCAAGATGCAATCTAGGATTTAGATCTAGAATTATTCTAGATCTAGGGTATTGATTTGATCAATTCCAAAATATTTATTTTTAGATTTAAGAATGCATTATGACATGTTATAGGTCCTAGATGTAGCATTTAGTAATTAAATTACATGATTTTATATATTAAATAGTTTAATTTGCATCTTTCACTATGATTTATTTCAAAATTATTTTGAAATTCAAGCATGAAATCCTACATATTTCTCAATAAGAAGGACTCCTAGGCTCCATTTAAAAATAAAACTACGTGACTCTTCACGTTAATTCCATGGAGAAATATTTCTTGCACCCAATATTTTTGACTTGGTCAAATATTGTAGGTGGCTAAGAGAGAGAGCCTCAGGGGATGTTTACCTGATCAAAGACCCTTAGCAGAAGGACTCTTGGTCCTCACTTGCACCATGTTTATTCATGCACCAAGTATTTTATGTGCAATCTTTAGGGAGAAGTTTATGGCACCCTAGACTCTTCAAAGTATTAGAAATTGTATTCTAAAAATAATCATCTAGATTGTAGATAACTGAGCTAATTATAAAATTATACTTAAATTAAAAATAAACAAAATTATTATGTTAGCATTTCATCATGTTTGTGCATCTTCCTGTAATAAACTCTTCTATGATGAAGTTGAAGGAACTAGATCTAGGATTTCAAGCTTAGATCTTGAAACTTTTTCAAGATCTGACAGCGAAAGACAAAAATTAATTAAAATTATTTTTAAATATCAAAAAATATCCTAGATCTAGGATCTATTACATGATCATGGCATGTCATTAAATCAAAAATTAAAATATAAAGAAGAAATTAAAACATGTTGATCACATCAACAAGTATACACACTACATCTAATACAAGTATGAAAATAATAGATCAGATCTATTACCTATACAAGTTAGACATTCTAACTTGCTAATTCAATCTTGAGGATGAAGTTGCAAGCCGCACATGCATCCGGCCTCTAGGAGTCGTCCACACAAGCCTACGATCACGATCAGAAGTCTTGATGTAGGAAATCAGTACAGTATGCCAGTACTATGCTGATCCTTCTTTGACGGTCGATCAGATCTCTTCTTCTTCTAAATTTAGACTCTTCCAAAGAAGAGAAGGAAGAGAGGAGTTTTTAAATATGAGACACTCTCAGAATACTCAAAGAAGGAGAAAGGGAAGAGGTGAGCACAGCAACTCTAGAAGAAGACCCTCTTCTTCTTCTCTTTGCTCTCACCCAGACACCTAGTTTTGTATCTATGAAAACCCAACACCCAAGAATCCTTTTCCTTTGATTTTCACATACCCAAAATCACTATCAAAGGTCTAATCTTCAGAAAAATTTTAGGTCAAAATTCATCCTAAATAAATAGATATGGAAGATCCTTGTCTAGGTCAAATTTCTAGACAAGGCAGGACGATATATAGCAAGTTGTTGGGGCGCCCAACACTTGGATGCCCCCGCCTCATCCCATTTCATGGACCACTTGGAATATGCACACAAATGATCTCTTTCTTATCATGAAAATCAAAGAGCAAATTAGGTGGGGGGTGGCACAAAGGAAGGAATATAAGTTGGTTGGGATTCTATCATACAGAGTCCAATTACACAACAACTTGCCATCTATTTTGACCGGGTCCATAACTTATTCCAAATAAGTAGGAAAGGGAGAGAGGGGTGATGTGTGAACATCAGAAAAAAAAGGGATTCCATGAAAATGTCCTAAAAAAATGGTGTGGGGGCATGGGGTGTGCGTGAGATATTAAGTGGCGCGAAGAATGGAATCCTAGTCATACTAAAATTCTTATTTTGACTTGATCTAATATGGTTTCTCAAATCATATTAAATTAAAAGCAAATCAACCCAATTAGATTAGATCCTAAACTAATTAAGAATCTAATTAAATCAAATTAAATTATATTTAAATTTGAACTAATTTTTTAATCAAATTAGAAATTGGTTTGACCTAAGTCCTAGTTGAACAGGACTAGTTTATCCTTGCACTTGGCTTATCAAATAAACTAATTGGATTTGATCCAATCAAGCCCAAACCAAATTTAATTTAATAATATTTAATTATACTTAATCTCAATCCTTTGGCTTAATCAAATTAAGCCAATTAGTAATCAAATTGTAAATTGATCCTCCTACAACACTTGCACTAGGTTAAACATCAATCGTATTGATCGTTTAACCCTAGAATGATTCTAAATCATTGATCAACCCTCCGATCAGATCATGAGCTTTAATATGTGTGACCTCATAGGTTTGAACCTAAGCGAGTAGCATAGAAACAAATTCCTATATCAATTGAAGTAATCATCTAGTAATGGTATCCGACGATCGGATAGATCGAATGTATAGAACAACATCCTTAGAACCCACGCAGATATAGTTTCCATATAATTCATCCTCTTGACCAAAATGCTTGTAGGACACCTTAGAGTTCAACTGTCAACTTTGATTAGGTTGTCCACATTATATTTTAAAATATCAAATTCATCTGATGGATTATCCTGATTAAGATTTTGCTATATTGAAATACAGTGATACATTCTTCTCCAACTTTTGGATTGGTCAATTCCATCTTGATCATACTTTGACTTCGAAAATACTTAACTATGCCCAGAAGTCTTCCATTACTGAATTAGAAATTCAGTTAATCGAGTACCAAAGCACAGTGAGTTGCTTGTAAGTCACTAAGATGAGCTCAGATATAAGGGACACTTATACTTATATCCCATTAGAGACATTCTCGATAGCAGAATGCTTTGGAGTTGGTCACATTCGATGATGATGTACCCATACATCTCATATGTATGCCATATCAGATCTCAACACTCCTTGGTTAAGAAGATAGTCAACCTATATGGCATACAGCGATCTATGCTCGATAGATACTGTTATCCTAATTAATAGCCTGTCATTTGATCGTGAACAGATTTAAGGACTAATTGATAAATTCTTTCTTTATCAAAGCTAAATAGTCCTGAGGACTTCATCATAATAATGAAGTTTGTTAGAAGATGAATACTTTATGATGAAAAATATCAAAAATTTATTTTATTTATTAATGAATCAATTATAAATATAATGTAGCACAATCGTTAAAAGGCTGATGATTGATTTCGAGATACATTTTCCAACAACTCCCACTTGTCTTAAAGTCACTCGGCACCATATCTAATACCCATCTTTGACTTGTGGTTGTTAAACTTCTTTATCGTCAGGGCTTTAATAAAGGGGTTGGCTAGGTTCTCCTTTCTATCGATCTTCTGAAGGTCGACATCACCTCGATCTAAGATCTCTCGGATCAAGTGGAAGCAGCATAGGATGTGCTTTATCCATTGGTGTGCCTTTGGTTCCTTCGCCTAAGCTATAGCATCAATTCTGTCATAATAGAGCAGGATCGGACCATCTGAAAAGGGTGCTACTCCAAGCTCAGTGACAAACATTCTCAGCCACACAGCTTCCTTCATAGCATCTGATACTGTGATGTACTCTACTTTACAAATAGAGTCTACCATAGTATGCTGCTTGGAATTCTTCTACCAGATGGCTCCACCATTTAGAATAAAGATATATCCTGATAAGCTTCTGCTGTCATCATGGTCAGATTGAAAGCTGGAGTCTGTAAACCTCATAAGTTTTAGATTTGACTCACCATAAACCAACCATTAGTCCTTATTATTTCTCAAATACCTAAAGATGATTTTAACAATTTTTCAATGGTTTTCTCTAGGATCAGACTGATATCTACTCACTACTCCTAGCGAGTATGCCACATCCAATCTCGTACATGTCATGGCGTACATGATACATCCCACTGCCGAAGTATATGAGACTCTACTCATATGCTCTCTCTCCTTAGAAGTTGTCGGACAATCCTTCTTAGAGAGAAAAATTTTATGGCCTATCGGAAGATAGTTCTTTTTGAAATTCTCCATACTGAACTGAAGGAAAATGCTGATTTCTCGGATCAGGTTCGTCCAGATCTGATTGGATCGAGAGGCATATTTCAAAAAAAATTCTCCTCTCAGATCAAGATCAGATCTGATTTATAATCTAATAATTAAAAAAATAAAATTAAATTAATTCTGAATTAATTTTTACCTTGATCTTGGGTAATCTGATTACTCGTTGATGATCCTACGGAAGCTCTGAGGTTCTGAATCTAGCCACGCAAGCGCCTGACCTCTACCGATATCCACTCGAGCTGGATCTAGAGATCTTCTCTTTCTCTTTCTTTTCTCCAAAAATTAGATCTGGATCTGATTTGGAGGATCTTCAAAATACCTTCTGAAGATCACCCATCGTCTCTACAGTAGTGCTGCCTTCTTCCTTTTTCATCAGCCTTTTCTTGCCTGACTCACACTAATCTGAAGAACCCAACTTTCTTGGGCATGGAGAGGAGGGAGAGGGCCAGATGGTGGTATGGAGAAGGGAGAGGGGCAGCCTTGGGGCATGGCTTAAGGTTAACTCATTGAAAGTGGGCGCAAATAGGGTCTATTTATAGACTCTGCTGTGCAATGCAATGCTGCATCACCCCGGCCAATCACATTACTTCATTCAATCAGATCTAAATTTGATTGGTGGGACGAGAGACCCATGGATTCATCCTAAGGTGGTGCCTAAGACTGGTCAAAGTCTATAGGTGAGGGTCACCTAGTTTGAATCCAATAAGCAACCTAAAGTCTGATCCGTATGGGACTCCAGCATCCCTATCCATGAGCGCATGCCATCCTAGGCGTGTGCTTCCTTCTTTCCAATTTTTAGAGAGGGGACAAACCCCTATCTACTCTTCAATATATGCATGACACATGGGCAGATGTCCAAGGGTCAAAGGTCAATGTTTGACCAGTCAAAGTATAAGAATTAGCAAGTGACGAAAAATGGTAGGTGTTGTCTTAAATTTATCTCATAAATTAAGATAACCCTTTTCTAACTTGGACAAGCTCCAGTCAGACCAGGTAAAGGTACCTGAGTGAGCACAAACTTATTTGGCTCTATTGAGACAACTTTTAAGATAGAGAAAGGAGAATGTTAGGCTCAATCATGTGCTAGCACGATTTTCTTGAACCTAATTGAATCTTATTCAAATCAACTAAATTGGGTTAGTCCAATTGATGATTTCTAGATCCAAACCCTTATTTGTGTGACCTAGTTAGGTTCAATTCTGTATGGTAATGGGATATGTTATGATCTCCATCATCGACATCATCGAAACTCCTTTCGATGGATCAGAACTCTTCTGATTCAGATAACTTAGAATGATCGATCATCTAAATCATTCTAATTGCTCCCAAAATCTACCAGTGACACCTAGCAGCATATGGTGGCAACCCATCAAAACTAAAAATGAACCTCTCGGTGCAGCTACTTGTGTGATTAAGTTCTTCTATCTTAAGCCCCGATCAGATTAGGGTTAAGGTGAACACGTCAAACCCTAATTTCTATCATATGATTTAATCATTCAATTCAAGTCTGATGTGAAAATCTTAATAGAAACTCTTTCTATTATTTCACTCTCTCTGCTATGGCCATGGGCTTATGGACTTGATTCTCATGATCATTATAGGGCTGCTCCTCATCCACGGAGATAGATAGATTCCATCTTGGTGCAATTCAATTCCTACAATGAACATGCTATAGCCAACATACACCTTAGGGTTCCAAATGGCTAGGAGATCGAGTCATGGTGTAGTCAAACTATAAGATCCTCAAGGTGAACTATCGATGCATCTCAGATCAAAGAACCAGACACACCACCGCAGCATCGAGTCAGTTATCGACGAGAAGGTAGACTTCCTTATGACTACTCGAGATGGTCATGCTCAGTACCCTCGTTCTCTAATGAGTACCTGTACTCTCGCTCCGATGTCTCCACACCATAGACTCAAGACTTATCTATTATAAAGAAGCGATTGTACACTAACCTTTCGGATCAATCACCATCCTCATGATGATCCTACGGTCAGGAGCATTTTATGAGTTAATAAATAAAAATTCATGTCTTAAATTTTTAATTTTTGAAAATATGAATTACCATTGCCACTAACTCAACAGATATATCACAGACACTAAATACACTTATAGGATAGAAAATAACCCACTTTATTATTTATAGTCAAAATTATAATTTTGTCCTTAGAAGTGTATTACAAGCGTCAGTCAATTCTGGCTTCTAGGGCACTCATATCTAACAAACTCCCATTTGATCTAAAGCCAATTGGCTATAAATCTAAGTCCCATCTTCTCAAGGTGGGCTTCGATCTTCTGTTGGCTCAATGGCTTTATAAACGGATCTGCCACATTGTCTGCAGAGTCAACTCTCTTGACCTCGACATAACCCTTCTCAAGGTAATCACGAACGAGGTGGTATTGCCACTTGATGTGCTTGGACTTCTGGTGAGACCTCGGCTCCTTAACAAAGGCTATGACGCCATTGTTGTCATAGTATAAAGGAATGGCATCTGATGGCATCACTTCGATCTCCGTGGCAAACTTCTTGCACCAAAATGCCTTCTTCGCAACTTCTGACGCAGCGATATATTCTGCTTCCATGATGGAATCTGCTATCACTGTCTGTTTGAAACTTTTCCAACTGACAGCTCCACCATTACACAAAAATAGACTTCCAGATGTTGACTTTCGATCATCTACATCGGACATAAAGTCTGAGTCTGTATACCCCTGGACTTAGAGTTCTCCATTACCAAAGACCAACAACATATCCTTAGTTCTTCTCAAGTACTTAAGGATACATTTCATAGATGTCCAGTGTTCTTCACCTGGATTCGACTGATATCTGCTCATGACACTCACAGCATGGGCTATATCAGGTCGTGTACATAACATGGCATACATGAGGCTCCCTATTGCCGAAACATAAGGGATCTTGCTAATACGCTCTATTTCCTCAGGTGTGCTAGGGCACATCTTCTTGGAAAGATGAATGCCATGCCTAAAGGGTACTAAACCCCTTTTAGAGTTTTCCATACTAAACCTCTTTAGTATTTCCTCTATGTACATCTTCTATGAAAGTCCTACCATCCTATTCGGTCTATCTCTATAGACCTTAATTCCTAGAATAAAGAATGCTTCTCCTAGGTCTTTCATGGAGAATTCTTTAGATAACCATATTTTAACTATGGTCAACATGGGAATATCATTCCCGATAAGGAGGATGTCATCCACGTATAATATGAGAAAGACAACAACACTCCCACTGACCTTTTTGAAGACACATGGCTCCTCCTCATTTTTGATGAAACCAAATATTTTGATCACATCATTAAAATGAGTGTTCCAGCTCTGAGATGCTTGCTTAAGTCCATATATGGACCTTTACAGCTTGCAAAACTTGTAATCATCATCAATTGATGTGAAACCTAAGAGCTGTTCCATATAGATATCTTCCTTAAGATATCCGTTTAAGAACACAATTTTCACGTCCATTTGCCATATTTCATAATCGAAATAGGCTCCAACGGCAAGCAATGTCCGAATGGATTTTAGCATAGCTACTGGCAAAAAGGTATCCTGATAGTCAATGCCTTCGCATTGACTATAAGCTTTTGCCACTAATCTAGCGTTGAATGTCTCCACATTTTCATCTACAGCAATCTTTCTTTCGAAGATCCATTTACACCCAATAGGTACTATACCTTCTGGTTGATCTACCAAGGTCCTGATTTAATTTGAGTGCATCGAATGAATTTCTGACTTCATTGCCTCTAACCATTTTTCGAAGTTCATATCTGATATCGCCTCGTTATAGGTTTTGGGATTATCACCATGAACCCCATTACCTATGAGAAACATTTTCCCTACATCCTCTGAAATAGTACCTAAGTACCTTTCAGGGGGATGAAAAATCCTTTTCGATCTATGAGGTGGAGGAGGTAGTATATGGATTGGCTTAACCTGATTTGGTTCCATTTGGTCCTTAGCTCGTTGCTCTTGTGAGACTTTCTCATCGAGCTTGATCTGCTTTCCAATGTCGCAATCTTGAAGAAACTATTTTTCAAGAAAGATGGCATGTCGACTCACAATCACATTGCGATCTTCTGAAATATAGAAATAATATCCTAATGACTCTTTAGGATATCCTATGAGTCGAGCTCTAAAGGGCCTAAAGTCTAACTTATCCGCTTGTTGTCTTTTGATATAAGTCGGACAACCCCAAATTCTGAGATGACTCAGACTTGGTTTCTTACCATGCCATATCTCATACGGTGTGGTAGGAACAATTTTAGAAGAAACCCTATTTAGTAGGTAAATTGCAGTTAACAAACAGTATCCCTATGAAAATCAGGGAGGTCTGTGAAGCTCATCATGGATTGAACCATATCTAATAGAGTCCGATTCCTTCGTTCTGAAACCCCATTGAGTTGAGATGTTCCTGATGGAGTCCATTGAGAGACTATGCCATTTTTTTTGAGATAGTCCAGGAATTTTCGACTAAGAAATTCACCTCCTCGATCTGATCGAAGAACCTTAATGGATTTTCCAATTTGCTTTTCTACTTCATGTCTGAATTCTTTGAACTTTTCAAATGCTTCAGACTTGTGTCTCATAAGATATACATACCCATACCTTGATAAATCATTGGTAAAGGTTATGAAGTAGACTAAGTTGTCTCTAGCCAGCACATCAAATGGGCCACACACATCTGTATGTACTAGGACAAGAAGATTCGTGGCCCTTTCCCCATGTCCTACAAAAGGGAGCTTGGTCATTTTGCCATGAAGATAGGATTCACAAATTGAATATGACTCGAAAGTCAATGGACTCAATAGCTCAGTTTTCTCCAATTTGTTAACCCTATCTTCTGCTATATGACCTAATCTTAGGTGCCATAGATACCTATCATTAGGACTATCCCTAGGACATTTTGATTTTATGGCATTCACATTTTGCTCAAAGTTAAAAACAGATACATCAACATGTAACTGATAAAGACCGTTAATAAGGAAACCATTTGCAATTTTATTTCTTTCATAAAGAATGTTACAATGATCCTTAAGAAAACTAATTACATAGCCTTCTAATGCAAAACAAGAAATAGAAATCAAATTCCTGCTTGCTGTAGGCACATAATAACAGTCATTAATACTAAGTCTAAACCAGATGGTAGTCGAAGAGGATATGTTCCCATGGCTACGACAGCAATCCTTACTCTATTTTCGACTCATAGGATCATCTCACCATCCCTCAGCCTCCTATTATCCTCAAGACCCTGCATAGAAGTGCACAAGTGAGCACTAGAACCAAAGTCAAGCACCCAACTGAATGTAGATAAAACCATAAGGTTAGACTCAATAACGAGCATACCACCAGAAGGACCTGCCTCCTTCTTCTTTAGGGTGGTCAGGTAGTAGGGCAGTTTCGCTTCCAATGGCTGTCATTGCTGCAATGGAAATACTTTCCTTTGTCAGTGACCTTCTTCTTCGGCTCTATCTTTTTCTTCATTCCTCCTTCCATCTTTTGCTTTTTCACAGATTTCTTCTTCTTTTCAAAAGACTTTCTCTTGAAAGAAGTTCATTTCATAGCAAGCACTGAGCCTTTAGAACCTTTCATGGAAAGCTCAGCAGTAACTAGCATGTTCATAAGTTCGGCCAAGGAGTTTTGAAGTTTATGCATATGGTAGTTCATGATGAACTGCCCAAATGCATCAGTCAATAATTGCAGAATTATGTCATTCTATAGATCCAACTCCAATCTCACTCCGAGCTTCTCAAGCTCTTTCATGTCCTTGATCATCAACAGACAATGATCTTGGACTGACTGCCCATCATGCATCTTAGTCTTGAACAGTCGTTTAGTGACTTGGTACTTGGCTGCACGATTCTGTTCACCAAACATCTCTTATAGGTGAGCCAACATTTGGCAAGCAGTTCTAATATCTTCATGTTGGTGCTGAAGCTCATCAGACATCAAGCCCAATATGTAGTATCTGGCCTTATTATCTTCATCAGTACACTTATCCAGAGACACTCTCTATTCAGTAGATGGACGAGCTGGTAAAGTGAGAGGGTCCTGGTCCAATACATGAGTTAACTTCTTGGAACCCAAAATAGTTTTGAAGTTTCAGAGCCAATCCTTGTAATTTGGTTCGGTCAGTCTATGGGTGTCCAGAATTCATGCTAGTGGGTTGGATGCAGATATTTTTCTGTAGAGAGCCAAAGTTTCTAGATAGATATTGTAATTAAGACTTAACCAATTTATTTAGAGATTTTATTTTTAAACAAATTAGCTCCCACTATTTTTTCGAATCCCTACACTTCCTCTGTAGGAATGCGAAAATCTCCATGATTATTGATTCCTAGTGGGTGGTGCAGTCCCACAGACTTACTCATCACCTCACCTAACAGTTATTGATGATGGATTAGCCAATGGTTGAACAACTCTTGTTCAATGATTCTCTAATCATGGTGCAGCTAAACTTGGTCTCTAATTCATGAATCTCACCGTGTCTGAAATATTAATCCACTCCTTAGTTAAGTCAGACCCACCATTTGCACAGACTGAATTCCAAATTGAATCTCTTACAGTATCCAAAATATTGAGCTCAATTCATCCTTCAGCCTGTAGCATCCAATGCCTAATAGACATGGTTGCATCTTTTTGGTGCAACTGAGCCACTGTAACTAGCCTAGAACAATCAACCTCGGGAAGGGCCCGCACATCTACAATGGTGGAAAATCTTTGACTTAATCTTTTCTTAGGAAGATTTGATTTAGGTCTCATTAAACTAGACTTGACATAGTCATAACTATTATGACTAACCTAGTGGCATGGGTTAGCTCGGATTATTGACCACCTCAGATCAAAACTAAGTCAACAAACATGGCCAGGTAAGTAAGACCGATGGAAGGGATATACCATTAACTCAATAAGAACGCATTCGAGTCGAGTAGCTCCCAATTAAAAATCAATCGATCGTATCTACCAAACTTACCTTAGACACCAAATTGTTGAGACAAAACCAATCAGATTAGCCTACAATCCAGACTCTAACCACTGAGCCTAATTAGGTCTTAACTTGATCGATCACATTCGTGACTCGATCCTAACCCAGACTTAATCCTATTAGACTGGTCAATTTAAGCATTATTGATCACTGTTAGATATATGTGCCCTAGAAGCCAGAGTTGGCAGACACTTGTAATACACTTCTAGGGGCAAAATTATAATTTTGACCAAAAGTAATAAATGGGTTATTTTCTATCACATATGTGTATTTAGTGTCTGTGATACATCCTTTAAGTTAATGGTAATGAGAATTCATATTTTCAAGAGTTGAAAATTTAAGACATGAATAATCATTGTTAACTCATAAATTGCTCCCGACCATAGGATCATCACGAGGATGGTGAATGATCCGGAAGGTTGGTGTACAATTGCTTCTTTTTAGTAGATGAGTCTTAAATCTACGATGTGGAGACATCGAAGCGAGAGTACAGGTACTCGTTAGAGAATGAGGGCATTGAGCGTGACCACCTCGAGTAGTCATTAGGGAGTCTACCTTCTCGTCAATGACTGACTCGATGCTGTAGTAGTGTGTCTAGTTCTTTGACCTGAGGTGCATCGACAGTTCACCTTGAGGGTGTTATAGTTTGACTACACCATTACTCGGTCTCCTAGCCATATGGAACCCTGAGGTGTATGTTGGCTATGACATGTTCATTGTAGGAACTGGATGGCATCAAGATGGAATCTATCTACCTCGGTGGTAGAGGAGCAGCCCTATGATAATCATGAGAATCAAGTCCAGAAGCCCATGGCCATGGCAGAGTGAAATAATAGAAAGAGTTTCTATTTAGATTTTCACATTGGACTCGAATCGAATGATTACATCATATGACAGAGACTAGGGTTTGATGAGTTCACCTAAACCCTAATCTGATCGGGGCTCAAGATAGAAGAACTGAATCACACAGGTAGCTGCACCAAGAGGTTTGCATTTAGATTTGGTGGGTTTCCACCATATACTACTAGTTGTCACTGATGGATTTTGGGAGCAATTAGAATGATTTAGATGATCGATCATTCTAGCTGTTCGAATCAGAAGAGTTTTGATCCATCGAAAGGAGTTTCGATGATGTCGATGATAGAGATCATGACATATCCCATTACCATACAGAACTGAACCTAACTGGGTCACACAAATAAGGGGTCTAGGTCCACCACATGGCAATCTCTGATTCGCCGAAATTTGCTGAGCTGGCGGTCCACGCCTAGATCGTGGACCGGCTGATGGCTTCAATGGCTGAGTCAGCTTGATGGCTTGGCTTGGCTTGGTGGCTCGGCTTACGGAGCCGACTGAGCCATTTTCTTTTTTTATTTAATTTTTATTTATTTTATATCTTTTCAAAATTCATATCTTTTCCATTTTAGCTCCGTTTTACTTGAAATTTATTTCATTGTGATCAGTAAAATAAGCTCTTTCTATTGATAATAAAATTTTATTTTTTAATTTTTATTATTTTTATTTTTTTATTAATTTTTTTAATTAATTTTTTAATTAATAAAAATATGAATTTTTTAAAAATTATATATAAATTAATTATTAATTCTTAAAAATTAATATCAATTAATTGATAAATTAATACTTCTATTGGTGAATTTATGATGTTTATCACACCCCCCAACTTAAGCTTTGCTCGTCCTCGAGTAAAGAAAGAATTTAGTTTTAAATACCTTTTAACTTTAGAGTTTCAAATTTTACTTAAGCAATTTTCAAAATGGCCATTGAGATTCAGTAGAGCTTAGGGCACTAGGTATAGAATACCCCTCGGACTTACTAGCTCGAATCAAATAGGCTACGAGTTAAGACTAGCTTTACAACAAGCTTCTTTACCCTTTCCACCTTTTGATGCGAAACTCAATGCTTGCTTAGGCAAAGAGGCCCGGTTACTCAGTGAGAAGTACTTGAAAACTATTTTATTAAAATAAATTTTTATATGAAGAAATGTATAGTTACCTTACACAAGCCTATAAAAAGTAGACTTTTCTTTGATGCTAGTAGAAATAATTAGAAATGCTCCAAAAAAAAAAAAAAATTTATGTTCTGGACTTAACTCTTTATTGAATTTTCTTAATACTTGATTCCTCAATATCTCATAGATTCTCTAATCTGTGCATCAATTTTTTTTTAAAAATGCTTAGTTTAATTCGATTCTTAAGCATAATCAGGTATCTAAATACTAAATACTAACTTTTTTGAGGACTTAAAATTTTAAAATTTTTATTTTTCTCTCCCCCCAACTTAATCGACATTATCCTCAATGGAGAAGAAAAAATAAAGAAGAAAAAATAAAGGTTGTAATAAAGAACATGAAAGAATACACCTAACTCAATATATATATATATATTTATTTATTATTTATTTATTTATTTTTTATTTTTTTTTTTGGTCCAGCACATGCCTTTGAAAATTTGAGCTCTCCCTCCAACTTATTCAAATTATCCTAAAAAAAAAAATGAAAAAGAAAAAAAAATAAACTAAAAAGATAAATTAGATAAAAACTAAATATTGGGTTGCCTCCCAACAAGCGCTAAGTTTACCGTCTTCAGCCAGACACAATGTAACTCACTATCCTGTGTCGAATATTGGATTGACAAATTCCAATGGTTTTGGATTGCCAATCTCAGAAAGTTGATTTTTAATTCTATTATTAATATAATCTTTATTAATTTTAGGAATATAATTTATGATTCCATTCTCAGACCCATATTTATTAAGAATTTCTCCTATTTGTTTTTCTAAAATGCTCATGAATGGAGTTTTAGGAGTTAAGTTTGATTCAATGGGTGCTGGAATGGTGACTAAAGGCGGTTTTAATTCTGGAGGTAAATTAATGTGATCCTGCTTAAACAACTCCATTGACATTTCATTACATGCCTTTTGAATTTTTATAAGAAGAACC